>JAQIVZ010000803.1:0-49127 GCA_034700945.1 Arrhopalites spinosus | reverse complement strand
CATTCTTTTTGACCCAAGCCTTTATTCCACCAATGTTCCAACATGAAATTTTGAAGTTCCAAGGATCACCCTTGGTTGTCTTCTTCTCGCAATCAAAATTCAAAGACTTGTAGTCAGTGTCGGTTTGATTTTTGAGAGTTTTTTCAGGTTCGTCATTTTTCCCCTTCCCAACTACTTCTTTTTCTTCTTCCATGTCAACATCGTCATCGTCCTCTTCATCAGAGTCAGCTGAAGATGGCTTAGGTTTTGTATCACTTTTGACAGCAACTGGAGCTGGTTTTTCCTTCTTTTCTCCATTGTCTTCTCCAACACCATCCTCTGAAGATTCCCCATTGGCATCAGACCCAACAGCTGCCTTCTCCTTTTTCTCTACCTTGTCCTTCTTCCCATCCTCCTCGTCCTCATCAAATCCATCAGATTCATCTGACAATTTGTTCTTCTTCTTGTCACTACCATTCTTTGCAGACGGAGCTTTCACATTATTTTTAGCAGAGGGTGATCCTTTAGCTTTGGGTCCTTTTGGTTGAGGTGCTTTCCTTTTACGACTCTTTCCCTCTCCATCACTTGCAGAGTCACTCTTGGGAACTTCCTCCTCAACATCAGACTCCGACTCAATCGGTTCCTCTGGTTCAGACTCATCAGACAATTCTGGTTCAGACTCTTCTTCCGAGTCAGAGCGTTCCCGGTACTTCATTTTTTTATTGGGTTGACTCCTTGAGGGTCGAGTTTTGGTGACAGGGGTTGATGGTGTTTTGGGTTTTCTACCCGGTCTTCCTTTAGGTTTGGCAGCAGCTTTTCCTTTCCCTTTGGGGCTAGGTCGACCTCGTCCTCTACCAACTGAACCCCGACCAGCTTTTTTGGGTGAGATTTTTGCTTTTTTTTTTTTAACTCCATATTCACTTCCGGAACTGTCTCCCTCTGAAACACTTTCTGATAGTGATCCCTCAAAGTCTGAGACAACCTCAGTCTCCTCTCTCTCCTCCTGTTCCTCAGACTCACTGTGTGAGTCTTCATTGTAATTATGAAGAATCTCTTTTCGTTCTCTTGTTGATGTCCGAATTGTTTTTGATTTTGCATCCACTTTAGAAGTGGCATCTGAGCTTGAACTAACTTTACTCCCTCCTCGAGGACGACCCATATTGACAATATTCTTTAAAGACGGGACTGAAGACAATAACAAGGACGATGAAGGTGGACAAATTCGACTTTTGTCACCAAATTGTAGCACGTAAAAAGGAGATGAGATTCTTGAAGAAACTGACTTCAATAAAGTTGAAATCAAATTTCTATTATAGATTTTGAATCTGTATTTAAAAAAAACAAAAAAATACATTATTAGATTACTTACATTACAACAATTATTATTTTAAAAATTAGATAATATCCACATTGACTCAAGAAAAACCAATGAAAGGAATAAAATGTTGAATAATTTCCTAATCACTTTCTATATTTTATATAATTAATTACACCGCTTTCACAACCTTGATTTGTCAACACCGGTTTCAATATAAAAAAAATTAAGACAAAAAAAACTTTATCTCCAGTTTAAAGAGACAGTGACACTGTAAGAAATGATAATGAAATAAATTGGACAGGAAATGAAAAGAATGCTGACAACGTTAACAAAAAATTTTGATGACGCCAAATGGAAATGGGATAAATCCAAGAATTTTTCAAGTAATAAATAACATTGTCGATTTCAAAGTTTATATATGTACACCAATGGATTCAAATGACGGACGGTTGTGTACAAGCGGAACTTGTTAGTGGAAATAATAATGGAAATATAAAATTACCCAAGTGATGATGCTAATCGCTGTGAACCCACAATAAAGAGACAGAGATTAATGGCAATTATAGATGAAGATGGTCAAGATTTCCGTGATTAAATTAATGACGGAGATATAGAATTACTAGACACCGATCAAAGAGTCGTGAGGAAAGAATGCTAAGGAAAAAGTGGCATTTCTAGTAGGGGGAAATTTTGACTTGAAAGGCATAGAAGAAACTTTTTCTCTCTGTTCTCCCGTCCATGAAACCCAATGGAGTTGCATGGGAATGACATTTGACATTTTGGAAATATTTTTATCTAATGTCATCTCAAGGGGACCATCTCCCGAAACATGTCTTCTTGACTTGATCCCATGTCCATTTCTGATATTCCCAGTTTACTGAATAATTCCCATTTTTTCATGACAAGTCTATAAACTCCACAGGTATGGCCCTATATGCTTTTTTATACTTATAGGGGAGGGGTATTTTGAGAGCAACAGTCGAATCTCTGGATGAAGAATTTTTCATAATTTTGATCCCTTTTCGAACGAGTCTCCTGAAAATATAAAAAGTCTCCGGGATTGATTGATTTTTGAAGCTGGAAACCGCTTCCTGGCTCCCTCCTATTTGCTATTTTACCCTCTTTCGGTTTCAATCAAGTTGTTCTCTATAGTGACTCCCGTCCTGATTGGAAGATGAGGAAGAAAGGTGTCACCGTCAATGCCCCATTCACACAAGAAAATAAATTGAATCTTTATAGATGAAATGTTTACTAAATTAGAGCCAGCTTGACAATAGATAAAGAGTTAAATGGAGTATAACTGTGCCATGATACATTCAAAGTTACTTTTACTCAGTGCCTACACTAACGATAAATAGGACTCGTCATGTTTCTTCTAGCAGAAATTGTTCAGTTGACAGTGGTTGGAGCTATATTGAGCATTTTGGGGTTGACAGAGGTGAGGTCAAAGCGTCAATTGTGAGTTGACCGTAAGTTGACAGTATTCAATTAATCACGATTTTTCAATTTTTTCTTCCATTTTTTTGTAGGCTCTAAGTACATGTAAGGGTAAGCCTTTATACTATGATTCTGAAAACATCCAGCAGCTCTTCAAAAAGTGTCATGATCAATTGGGATATGTACGTAAACTATTTTTTAAATGACCTTTGGCATTTTTCGTGTCCTTCAATTTTTTTGCGTGATTTTTTGTGGGACTCATTTTGTCTAATTTACAATTTTTCGGGATAGTGTAAGAATATCTGCTTAGCACAACAAATAAAAGTGGTGAGTACAATTATTTTAATTGACCTTTTCTCGTTTGTTTTTTTTGTCAATTTAAGCATGTCAACCATTCAATTCATAGCTTGATGACGACTTGAAATTTGTCAAAGGACATGCTCGAAAACTGATGGAGACAGTGATCCCTTCAGAGTCTACCATTGATGAGCTCCTTGAGGAATTTGTTCAGTGTAGCGAGAGTAAGTCTTTTTATAATTTTATTCAACTTTGACCTATTCTAAAAATTACGTCATGAAAATTGTAGAAATTGACCGAAATGACAAATCCAAAGATTGTAAAGGAAATGGGCCTTATGTTCAATGTATTATCAAGAGCGGCTTGAAGGTGAGGTAGCACTGATGAGTAATTAGTGTTGTAGAAAACACTTTTAACTGAATAATTTTTTTATTGCATAGGTCTGTGCCCAGTAGGCTTAGAAGACTTTTGAATTGAAGCAATTGACTTTTTCATAATTAAATATGTACATATGTCGGCCACCTTTCATTTGAAATAGAGTCAAAATGCAGTAAATAAGTAATAATTATGAAATAATCCAAAATCCCCCAAAATTGACTAAAGAACTTTTTTTTATTAAACCTCTCAATCGCCTCACAATTTTTAATTGACAACGAGGGTACATACTATTATTTTTATTTATATATCTACATAATATTATGTAAACACAAATACTTGAGGTAGAAATCACATAATTAATTAAATAATAATCATGACACATTTTCATAGGTAAATAGCACACATGCATAGCTATAAATAGTACAACAAATATTTTTAACAACTAAAATAGGAGAAGAGCATGTTGAAGACGAGTACAGCGCATGTAATATTAATTAAATAAAGTTAATACACATTTTAAATGGTTGTGAAAATTGCATTGCTGAAAGCTGCATACATGATATTGGCGTTTCAGTAATTTGACTATTTTACTGTATAATTTAATATTACAATCCGTTAACAGTCTTTTCTTGTATAATTTCCCTACTAAGCTTCTATGATAAAACAATTAATAATGCAGGTAGGTAATAGTAATAGAAACGTTCCATTTGTATTAGACAATATTAATAAGTTATTAAGTTATTAAAATTCTACATAAATAACTACTAAGTACATCTAAAAATTAAAGGCTAAAAAACATGATCGGCAAGAAAAAAGTATGTCATAATTAAATGTACAAAGGTCAAAGGTACCAGTCTCTGTAGTATGGAGTAAATATAATCAAGTACTATTTCCTTTGCACAATAGATTATTGCTTCGAATTAATTTACCCATCTACCCTCTTCTTCTAAACATCAACAACAACAGACTCCATAGGAGAGGAAATACTGATAATAAGATGGGGAGTACTATATAATTGTAAAAAAACATTATATCACCAAAAATTCAAGGAATTTTCACCTTGTATTTAAATTATGTTGCGTTTAAGTACAGTACCCAACAAAAAAAACATGGCTACATACTATTATGTAAACAATTTGTCAAATAACATTTGTCTTCTAAAATTATTCTAATTATTCTCCCGTCGTCATCGTCGTCTTCTTCTTGCATGAATGGGTTGATTAGAGCGAGTGTATGCGAGGCAAGAGGCAAGACAAAGTTTTACCGGAGCTACTGATCCACCTTAAAATAAATAAAATACATAAGCAAAACTTTTACATTTGTCACTCTCATTTAATTGTCATACTGTCAACATGATTTAAAAAATTATCTTTACCTGGAAGTGACACTAACATAGTACAAACGCCAGAAGAGCCATCCTGTGTGGTCTCGATGGCTAATGGACGGAAGCAAATGCAACCCTGAGAATCAAATTTTTTTCAATTAGTGAAACAATCAAAGAAAATGTTAACATGTCAATGTCATATTGTCAATAGCACTTACTTTTCGACATGTCTTTCGACACTGTGTATAAGCTTGATACAAAGGACTGGATTGATCTGGCTCTAAGATGACCGTCCACACTGCAAACGCTTTAAATGAAAATAAAATGACAGTTGTTAAATTATTGATTTATGGTTTCTTTCAAAAACCAAAGAATCATAATGTATTGATAAAGACATACCTCTCTTGGCCATGGACAACATTTCAGCAACATGACGATGACGTGCGCGCCGAGTTTCCATCTGTAATAATTTAATTAATAATTTAATACTTGTTACAGTAAATGTAGTCAATGTGATAATCTTTTGAAAAAATGTCAAGTCTCACATTTTGCTTAATTTTCCATGCAATTCCACATGCGGCTAGAAATAAAAAGAAGGCAGAGAAGAAGACAGAGAAAAAGACAAAGAGATCGATATGAAGCTGATCTTGACGGAAGGATACTGTAACATAAGAAAACAAAAAGATATTAATTTTCCCATTGTTGCAAATGTTGTACGAAATCCAAGTGAAACAAAATATACCTGAACCAAAAGATTTATCACCAACCCCTTCCAATACAATGTAAAATCTTGTAAGGCGTAAGTCATGATAATCCTATACAACAAAAGAATTTTATTAAAAATTCACAACTAATGAAATATTTGAGAAAGGAAAGAATAATTTTACAATTTTACTCAAATCTTACTTGAGGTAACGTGATGACGAGTCGATTTCGAACATTTCTAACAACTAGAAAAGCCCTCGGGTCCTCTACAATAAAGATTAGAAATATACACATTAACATCCATTTTAGTGTTTCTTAGTTTCTTTCATATTAAATTTGTCTTTGTACCTAGAGTACGATGGGTTACAAAACTAGCTGCTTCAATTTCAACTACTTTAAATGCTCCAGTACCAATTCCCTTTGATAAATTCAACCCCTCTTCATCGTTTCCCATTGCTAAAAGGAAAAGTAGGTAGTCATGAGTCATAAAGTACATGTGTGACAAAGATAATTTTTTAGAAAAATTGAAGTTGACATTTAGTAAGCCAAAAGTTGAGTGTTTTATAATGTGGACTGGATGGCAAGCTTTGACTGGCATGCACTGACATTGTAATTTTTTAAAAAATAAATTAAACAAACTTGTCATTGTCGGGTCTGCATCTTTCCCATTTTCTGGTATCATATTACTGTTAGGATCCCGCTCACGTTCTCCGTTCAATCCATACTTGCTATCGAATTCCACCTTTTCAAAAAATTAAATTATATTCATAAAAAATTTGCACTCTCTTTTATCAAATTCTGATGCCTTCCGTTCTCTTACCTTATGCATCCACGTATTATTGTCCGGTCGTATGACAAATGTATCATCTTTTGGACTCAGATATACGTGCACGGCTTTAAATAATAAAAAAAATATTGTCAGTACTTTGAATATCAGTTTGAATAGCTCATTATCAATTAACGTTAGCATGTTATAATTATTTATCTGCTTACCACCAACAGTCACATCGAGATTAAAGCTGGAATATGTAAGCAAAAAAATCATAATTAATGAAATATTTATGCAGTATTTTGTGAATCATAAATAAATATCATATTATAACATTCACTCACCGAATATTTACATTCATAAACTTGGGTTGAATTGCAAAATAGCTGTAAAATAAAGAAACAAAGTTAGCAACTTATAAAAGAACGAAATTATTACTGTGACAAATGACTCGAAATCCTTACACTGTCCGACCAGACAAAAGAGGTTTTGGTTTATTTCCACAGTATTCTAAAACACCTTGTGCTTTTTGATCAAAGCAACTAATTGAATTATTTTCAAAGAGTCCATCTGTAAAACGCAAAAAAATTGTTATAAAATAAAGTAAAATAAATTTTACAATGAGCATCTTTAGACCAAGATTAACTCATGAGTAATATTTTGTTTTGATTTTATGAACTCACTGATTGGCAATGTCGAATCAACAAACATATGACGGTAGCACTGGTGCCCATTTGTAGGATTTCCCAGGTACGCTTCCTTGCATTTGGCGCATTGAGATTTCCAACACTGACTCTAATTTTTTTTAAAATCAAAGCAAAACAATAAATCATTGCATCCTTACATCGGTTTCTCATCTTTATTTTTTTGAAAAAACAATTGAGTGAACTTACCATCTTGGACGGATTTTGAGTACAATGATCGCTTTCCGTATTATTATGACAGTTACAGTAACAATTTCCAGCTGCAAATTTTAAGTATACAAGACATAAATCATTAAAATCAAAGATTCCCCTAATATTCAACTTTCGAATTACCATTAACGGTCTGTGGTTCAGCATGACCATGACATTCACAGCGACGGCATGGTCTCCTGATAGAAAAATGTTTTAAGTTATTATTTTGTAGGAATTGTATAAAAACTAAAAAATGTTCATAGGTAAATAGTAACAACAAATACCTTTTGTCCTCACTTCCTCGAAAGTACCTATACAATTAATATGTGAAATATTATTACAATTGGTAGCAAAAAAAAGAAAATCACGCACAAAGGTATTGAATATGAAATCAAATTGAAAAATAAATTTCAAAAAAACTTACCCTGGAATACATTCTTCGCATTTGTCGCCGCTTGTTCTACAAAAAACGAGAACATTTAATACATGTTATGTCTAAAATAAAAAACATATGGTTCTTGAAATGTCATTTGTACATACTTGTCATTACAACCACAACAAGAAGCTTCACCATACGAACCCTCCACTATAAGACTACTATTTGAGCGAATTTTCATGAGCAATTCATTAGCATCATAATTATCCACTGCACAAAATTGAAAGTAAGAATCTGGTGGCAAGCATATATGAGAATGGCCATTGCAATAATCAAAACAAGATATACACGGTCTTCCATTGCGCGGATCCCCCACAAAAAGTGGCTTACATTTACTACATTGTGGACCCTACACAGAGAAAAGAATGAACAATTTATTAAATGTGACCCAGACAAAAATTAAACAGCTGGGGATTAACTTACCATAGTATCATTTTTACATTGTGTACAATTTTTTAGATCCTCAACTCCAGCGCAATTTGAGTGTCCATTACAGTCGCATTGTTTTTCACAATTTTTTCCAACGTAACCAAAATGGCATTCACAAACCTATTTTTTTAAAAAATGTATTAATTTTAACGTCAAAGTGATGTCAACTTTTTTTGAGCAATGAATGACATCCATTAATCATAATTTTCTAACCTGTGGGCTAACACATGTACCATTCAGACAGCCCTCGTCACAAATAGGCACACATATTCCGTCTTCATCCCGATAACCTTCTCGACATTCGCAGCGATAGCCGTCCTTATTGGAATCTATTAAATATTACATTTGTATTTCGTACTTGGCAGTATGATTATGACTACTATTCAATGTAGCAAATTTTTCTTACCACTTTCTTCTAGATCAATACACTTTTCTGATACTTCATCACAAGTATGGTGTGAATTTAGACATTCATTTTCTGACGGGCATTTCAAGTAGTTCCAAGTGACAGAAGAGGCAAAAGCCGATGAAATGTCAGCTGAAACTGACGTGCAATTGGTAACTTGACTTTGAACTGAATCTCCTGGAAGACAATGACCAACTCCATTTTTCTCCGTGTCAGCGCACCAACTAGCAAAATTAGATTGTATTATTATACAAAATCTGTATGAAAATGTAATTAGATTATGTCATTACAAAATTAAACAACTTACCCGCACGAAGGATTTTGTAGGCAGGAAGAACAAGATTTAAATTGAGAACAGGGTCTAAAAAATTGAACCAGAAGCATATAAAGAGAATGTTTAACAACTGTTTAACTACATTTTTCTTAATTTTTTTTCATTTGTTAGAGTTTTGATGTCAACTAACCTGGGACATAGATCAGAATTTCCATGCAGCGAGGGACCACATGTTCCACCAAAACAGAGGAGATGACTATGTGATGGAGAGTAGCAAAGGTTCTTCAAAAAAAATTATATAAGAAAATTGTTCACATTAAAAAATAAAGAAAAAAGTAAGCATTTCATTTAGGTTTTCCTTACCTTCTTAATACTCCATCGGCATTCCAGAAACTGTCAAAAACAACAAGATCATCGTAAGAAATATGCATGAAATTGATTTGTCTCTTCATTAAATACTTACCCATCGTTTGTCAACGTCATTCATGGATGATAAACATTTCTCACAAGTTCTATGACTGACACAAGGTATAGGACAAAGTTCTGGTGGTGATGCAATTACTTTTTGTTTAAAAAAACAAAAACAATGATTGTCAGGTATGTAATTATATTTTGAAAATTAGTTCAATAAGTTATACTAGTATAATTTGTAGTACCTTTATACGAGGTTGTGGATGTATTAACAATTTGTTTTCTAACACAGTTCCAGTTAAAAATCGGTTGTGAATGAAGTTTCCAGCTGTATTCTGTTGATCGAAGGATTTGTCTTGTCCACACACACTAAAAAAAATTTGTGAATTTATGAAATATTGAAGTGGATACAAATTCCAAATGTTTAAAATTGACATTTACCTTGCCACTTGCTGTACATTTCTCACAGTCATCTGCGGAACATTGCCTTTCTGGGCAATGTTTTACTTCCAAAGTCTCTCTCTGCTTTTGACTACAAGAATTCTCTTCATGACAGCTTTTACCAACAGGAATGCCTTTTTGATTATAAGATATTACACATTAGCATAAATAATTATTGACATGTCATATATTAAATAAAAATCAATCATAGTGTTAATTTAATAGTTTACATTTGTGACAGGATCCACCGGGACAAACGCAGTTCGTACACCACTGACAAGCCGTTCTTGCATCATCATGACTCGGCCAGGCAGCCTGCAAATAAATTGATAAATGAGTATGTGATCCTAAATAAACATCCTAATACATTTTAGTGCTTAAATAATTTACCAAGCATTCAGTGCAGGAGTCGAATTGATTACAGTTTCGGCTCTCAATCCATTTGCGAGAACACAAAGTTCCTCCAAGAAAATCAATCTATTTGATGACATCATATTGATAAATATTAATTGCATAATAACATATAAAAGAGATATTTGCCAGACAGATTTACTAAAAAAAATACCTTCAGTTCTGTGCCATTCGGTCGCAGTGAACATTCTCTCGGCATGTCCAAATCAGCGCTATAACACTGTGCACTCTGATTATTATTAGAAAAACAATATGAACAACCTACAGTAGCCTTGCACTTTTCACTGGAATCTTGAACGCCACAAATGTCACCTAAGGAATAACAATAAAAAACCAGTGCGTGAAATCTCATTCTGATAAACCCATTTAATAAATGACAAATATTTCCTTACTTGGCAGTTTGAGCTTGAAGATCGATTCTGTTGTGCTTGCTACATAGCATTGAAGAAAAAAAAGAAAGAAAACAGAACATTAGATAACATGGAATTCGTTCATAAAATATTAAAAACTTTGCATTAGTCCATAAGTCAAAAAATGTTGGGAAATATCATGAAGATGACAGTGAGACTAGAGGTCCACAATTTATTCAAAAATATTAGCACATACCCTTCAACCAATTCCATCCTCCCATAAGTAAAACATCTTCCTTCCAAATGGAAGAAGCTCCCCCCGTTCGGTCTAGTAATGCATTCTCTCCCTCTAACAATGTCCACAAATTACATTTGTAGGCATATGCCAAAGCAAAATCCTAAAAAATTTAGATGGAATTAATAACGAGTCCAAATACAATGAATCGTGACAAGAATAGTGAGAAAGAGCAATTACGTTTATTACCTTGGAGGTCGAAGGAGGTGCATTCTTTTCTGTTTTACTATTTACTTGCCCACCTAAAACATAAAAAAATATTCAAATCAAAAAATCTGCACTAGTAACAGAATCAAGACTATATTTTGTAAAAATATAGTCTTGTTCACACTTACCATGTGAACCTCCCATAACGATCATATATGCATCTGTAGTGACGGCAGAGTGGAAAAATTTTGGAACGGGCAACTTTGTCACTTGATTCTCTTCAATTGAGGGTAAAACTGACCATTTCTTCGTAGCCCAGTTGAGAGAGAACAAAGTTTGAGACACAAATACTTTTCCATTCTCAAACAGAATCCCACCAAAAACATAGAACGAATCGGTTCCTGGAAGAATAAAAAAAAGAAGAATGATACAATGTGTTTTCATATCCATGACTTTTCTAAATTGAACATTTGTTGCATAAAATATTTGACTTACCTTCATGGTAGACAGTTGTATGCCCATATATTCCAATGGGACTTGCATCAAATGTTGTGACTTCTTCCCATTCTAATGAACCTCCTGGTTTTAAGAGATTGAGAGAGAAGGTTCGGTTTGAAAATCCAGTTTCAGTGTTGAAGCCACCTAAAATGGATTTTTCAAGTTAAACGTTACATGATATGTCAAACAAATTTAACACTTTAAAGACTATTATTCATTATTATTATTAATTCTTTTTCTTACCGATTAAGACTAGTTCTGGATATTCATGGGAATTTTGATGGGGACTGCCGCTGTTACCACTAGAGCCTCGTCGTCTCGTCAATGTATGACCAGCTAATTTTAATAGTGACGCTAGTGAAGAATTTCCATTGTCTCCTCTTCCTCCATAAATTTTAGACCATCGTTTAACCCTCGTATCAAATCTCCAAGTGTCTGACAAGAAATGAGATTTCTCAGTCAAGCCACCATGAATGACGATATTCTCATTATTGGAACCACCCCTAAATTAAACAAATTCACAATTAGAAAATTTGCAAAAGAATCGATACTATATTATTTTTAAATTAAATGTAGAGTAAATATTATTTACTCAGTGTACACGTACTTGGAAAAGAAGCAACCAGCATGAAAATAACGAGCCGGTGGTACAGAATCTGAAATAGGAGTAGAAAATTATGAAGTTTTTTACTGTTCTAATGCAATTTCAATTTATTTGACAAACTTAAAAATATATGCAAAAATCTTGTTTACCTTCATTTTCCACAAAGTTTACGTCGATTGTCAATGCCTCCCATTTACCAGTAACTCTATTGAATGCAAAGATGAATTTAAATCATTTTAATGTATTTTATTTTTACCTACATGTTATTTAATTGTTCTATTTCAATTCCTTACCTATTGAATTGTCGTACGTCATTCAACGTCCCATGAGACAAGGAATAGCCGCCAAATATCCATACATTATTCTCATCTGCATGAAGACTATGACCAAACCTGGAATAGACAGAGTGCCCATCATACAATCTCGTTGCGGGTATCCTAGAGTTTCCAATGGTGAAGGAAAGCATGGATGATGGTGATGGTGTAGAGTTTATACTGTCCTTATCAATTTCTTTCAAATATTCAAAGGTAGCATTAAATTTGATGGTCGATGTATTCGTGACAATAGAGCGGAGAACAATTGTGGCCCTACAAAAATCGTCTCTTATTAAACATCTCAAAATTATTGACTTTACATAAGTAGTGAAAACGGGTAACTTACATGGTGGCCTCTACAAATACTTCTAAAGGTTTTCCAGTCACTATATTGGCACTATTGAGACTATTTTCCATTTCTACTGGATATGGAGAGCAGACAGAAGCAATGAGGACTGAACTTTTTCTATGGGGATGAGTAAATGAAGGAAGGCCACTGTAAATGTCGAGTGAGTTTACTGAGCAAGGAATATTATAGTTGGGGGAAATAGTAATTTTGATTTGTCGAGGTTTAACCAATTTTCTGGACATTTTATCTCCTTGACCAAAGCTGTCATTTAATTTCAAAATCCACATACAATGTTCGACAAGAGGTAGCTCGTCAAATGAAAAAACTTTTCGCTTCAAATGCTTATGCCTCAAAGTTCTTGAATTAATCCCAAAAAACCCATAATCATTCTCCATTACAGCTCGACCTGCACAATCTTTGAAGCATGGTTTTCCATTTCGAGGGTCACCAAAATAACCAGGAGCACACTGCTGACAATTTGGTCCATCTGTATTATTGAGACATGCACATTTCCCTGTCTCGTCACAAATCCCTCTAGAGACATCCCCATGCCCATTGCAAATACAGGGTCTACATCCTCCTATACTCGTCGCGTCACCTGAAAAAGAATGTGTGCGTATTATTTTTCAACAATCTTTTACACACTAAAGATTTTTAAAATAAATACTAACCAAAACTTCCTGTAACACAGTTTTGACATTGGCTTCCCGTCGTCCAATCTATTGAAGGAAAATAAAAAACATTTCAAAACAATCAAAGCAACATTCAACAGACAATTCCATAGAAATTCCACTAACCTTGGCAAAAATCGCATCCATTTCCAGTCTCACAGGATGAATGGTTATTGCAACCACAGTCAATGGAGCATGTTACGCCAGTAAATCCTGTTTTGTAAATTTTTGGTGAGTATTACATCATATTCATTTGTCCAGATAATTTGAATAATTCGTACTACATACCCAAGTCACATTCACACATGAAATGAACTGCAGGAGATGATGAAGGTGTTTCAGAATCATCGAAACTTTTAGTCCGTCTATTAACCAAGTCTCCAGAATTCTAAAAACAAGGAAACAAGGAAAGTTTATTTGGTGATAAAAACATTGAGAAATGAAATTGATTTTGATAAAAACTTACCACACAAGTACCATGTACACAAGGCTCATAACAAGTTTCTTCACAAGCCTAGAATTTTGTAGTTCAGAGTTATTTCATAATTTTCATAAATTAAATAATTAGAACTTCTAATTTAGAAGTAATTGCAGTATTTTTTTGTAATAATAAACTTACCAAGATTCCATCTCCAGTGTACCCTTGTTTACAAGCACATTCGTAGGAACCAGGAGTATTCACACAAACTAAAAATTTAAAATTAAATATAAGTAATTTAAAGACTTGAACAAAGAAAATACAAAATGATTGAGGGGCAAAAATTGAGTAAAAAATTCTTACCAGCATTCTCATGACAGTCATGATTCCCAAGTAAACACTCGTTAATATCTGGACAAGATGCATAAGCATAACCAGATCCGGTAAATTGTGATCCTTTATAATTAAAATGTGCACAAAAAAATAGAATTAAATTAAAATTCCAGTCAAAATATCAGTATTTTAAGAGTTTGTACATTAGGGTTAAAAGAAAATCATACCAATATATGGATTTAAGATGGTAGCATTTTTACTTCCATCAACAGCAGAAACACCTTTTAAATTAAAATCAGGGCTAGAACTAGACATGACAACCATATCATCCAGGTTGAAAGGTCCACTATAATCTCCTTCGGTACATGAGCCTCCATTTTCACCAAATCGCCACCCACATCCCAGATAGCGAATACAATCTTCAAAAACCATTTTATCGATAAATAAATAGTTAAAAGAATTACAAAGTACTTTACCAGTTTAATTCCAACTCACCTTCACAGGAACTTTGTTTGGCACACCTTTGACACTGCTCTGACTTGTCCATCCAATGAACACACTGACCATATTGATAAAATGATGTGTAGACATCAAAGACGAAACATTCTACAATTAAACATTGTAAACATTATTTTCAATTTTTTCAAATAAAACATGCAAGAATGTTATTTTTTATTTTAAAATTAATTTTATACCATTTCGATCAGCACACCACACACACTTTCCGGGACCTTCTAAACATGACGAACAATTTTTACGGAGATGGCAACCTAAATTTTAATCAAAAATTTTTAAAATTTTAAAGTTTATTGAAAAATCAGTAAAAATAAATGAGCACTCACCTCCAGGACAAGAAGAAATTTGCGTGACAGCCGTGCTAAAAAATTTAAAAAATTAAATAATGTTTTCTTTTCTTTTATATTTCATCCAATTACTATATAAATAAACATTAAGCATCATTTTACCGTCGCAAGGAACTAACTCTTCCCGGTCGATGACAGGAAGATTCCTCTTCGTTCCATTCACAGCCTGAATTTGGATTATTTTCAGATGTGGCAGTAGAGGAAATTTCACTTGAGTGAAGACGTGGAAAGCTGAGACAATCAGTACAAGTAGTGAGATCAGAACATACTGGACATTGGTCAAGAGTGAGAATGACTGTAATTAAGTGAAAAAATATTGATTTTTGTTATTAAATTAATTCATTCTTTCAGTCCGTCTGAAAATATGTAGTACATTGTCAAATAATCTGACCTTGACTACTCCTTAGCATTGTTTCATCAATTTGACTGCTACTTAATCGACTGTGACATTTCCAATCTTTCCATGTACATGAGGAGTCTCCCACACAAGCTAAACAGGATGTGTAGCCCAGACAAGTTGTGTTAATTCCACCAGCATAAGGAATAAGACTTTCTTTTGAGATTCTGTAAGGAGTGGCTGGAATGGATGAGGAATTTTTGACGGACATTCGTTGTTGAAGAATAACACGAACTGGCGCATCAAACGAAGCACGACTTTTCGAACCATAAAAGAATGATTATAATATCATGATGTTGAGTGTACAAATCTAAATTTAAATTTTCATAAAATTACATGAGATTTACCTCGTATTAGCTGAGATATCAAAACGAATACGAGAATCTGGTTGTATGACCACCGGAAGTCCAGAAGGCCAAGAGAGATTCATACAATTGAGATGAACAGACCTAATGACATAAAATTAAAAGTTTTAATACGATTTTAATACAGAAAAAGTGAGAATAAATATTAGGTACCATTGTACCAATAATAATAAAAAAAAAATACCAATTCAAGTGAGTGGTCAAATTTTCAGTGGCAGGGGCAGAATCAATTATTCCAGAGCTACCACTACTCAAGTTAATATTTCCAAGTTGTCGATTGTATAAATAACTCTCATTTTCAAGAGTCAGATTTATACGAGCTTGTGAGCCACACAACTCAATTCTTCTTGGATTTTGAATATGTCCAACTAGAAAGCCTTTCATAATCATGATAGTCGGGCCAGCATCAGTACCAGCAGTCATTTCTCGGGGTAAACGAAAGACAGTGGAATTTACAAGTTTGACTTGATCTGGATAAAATTTGCGGGAGGAATTGAATTAATTAATAATCGCGATTGTTAAATGACTGATTGATTATTATTATTATTAATACAAATAATACAATATATAATATATATTAAAGTCTATATAATATTACCTGGATTTTGAAAATCTGGAGGATGACGATATTCAAAAAGTGACGCTAATAATAATAAAGAAAGATATGTTTTAAAAACCATCATTGTCTAATGCCATCATAATGTTTTGAAGACAGGATTGAAAAAAGACTTACCGCCCTGACGGTCAAATGCCGTGACACAAGATTTATAGTCTGTACTCAAAGAATTGCATTGACGTGTATAGTGGACATCACTGTTAAAGTAAACAGATGATTTTTAATTAATTACAAATCTGTACGCACAACATGTTTAATATTAAATAAATTTGCTGATAGTTTACTTACTGTGTATCAAAACAAGCGTCCAAGAAATCACACCAGCTACACTTAAGAGTCACACATGCTTGACAGGAAGAAATCAAAGGACAGATGCCAGGACATTGAGAAGTTTGTAAATTAGTTGTACAGTTCTTTGACCCAGCTTGTTTTTCTATCATTTAAAATTACGAATATTTTCATTAGCTATTGATACGATCCATCTATATTTTAAAACACTTTAAAAACCAACCATAGCAAATTTCGGAAGTTGGACACCATCCACAGAGCCGATCGCCACTACAACGCCACTTATCGTAGTAATTACAGTCTCCTTTATTTTTGTGGCCATTGTAGGGAAGCTACAAATAATTTACAAGAGAAATTAAGACATGAAATAGATCATAAGATTAATAAAAAATAAAAAATTGCTTACCCATTTGCCAATTCCAATGGTCCGAATCCGTCCATCTGAATATTTTTTATTGTATAAACATTAATTTTTTATAAACCGTTAATTTAAAGTATATTTTTGCACAGTTCGAAACTTACCTAAATACCCTCTATAGCCTCCAATAATAAAAACTTTTTCTCCATACACGGCTGTTTAAAAAAAATGTTTCATTACGCTACCACGCTGTATAATTGAAACCCTACTAGCAAGGACCGTGTACAAAATAGAATAATATTGTTATAGGTATAATACTCTCAGAACTATTTTTTACAAACCTGTTTTATGGCCAAAAATACCTGAAATTGAAAATTACATAAAATGTGGTTACACAAGCGTGCGTGTGGTACAGAAAACGTAAAATTATTTAACATAAAATTTTTTTGATTTTCTATTTTCTTTACCTTCGAGTTTGTGCCCAAGACCTTGATCTAAGCCAGAAATTCTAATGGGCAGATCTGGGACAAACTGATGGCACTCCAAATTGTATACAAGCATCTGATTAGAGTAACAAGTCTCGTCCTTATTATGAGCATGTGTGTAGCCGCCAATGATGACCATATACTTTCCTACAATGTCCATGGAATGGAAAGCTCTTTCTGTATTTGAAATGGATGAAATTGTGGTGGATTTATAGTGCATTAATTGTTGATTTCGACGATATTCAATCTCAAGCCAAACTCCATCATCCAAAAGGTACATCCAAACTGAAAAAGACATTTGGACATCAGTGTAGATTAAAAATAATACAACTTTAACATAAAATTCTTTCACCCTAACTGTACTAGATTTTCTGTTTTTTTGCACAATACAAGTAGCACTGGTCAACAAATTTCAACTTACATTGGTTAGAAATCTTGGAGAAGCGGCCAATGTCCACTGTAAAAAGTTTTTTGAGTAAAAATGTTAAAAATGTAGCATCACTGTGTAAATCAGTGCATAATATTTATTAAATTCAGTATTTATGTACCAGTGACTCCACCAAATATTATAAGAGCTTTATAGCCTTGATCCTCCTGAAATTGAAATTAAAAAATACATTGTATACCTAACAAACTTGATTTTATTTATTTGTTCTATGAAAAGTATATCCAGTCTAAAATAAAGGCGACTGTTACCCAGTAGTTTGCTGTGTGTCCAAGAAGACTACGATCTTTTGGTTTTCCACAACAAGTTGAATGAACTTCTTCCCACATGGTATTCAAATAGTGATCACCGTGAAAACGGTATAATTTTGAAGAAAAACTTCCTGATGGACTCCCACCCCCGTACACATAAATATGTCCACTAGGTGTTAAAGTCATTGTGTGGTACATCAAATGAGGAAGAGAATGACCATCCTTGCCTCCAACCTTTGTCCATTTCATAGTAGTCACATTAAAGTACAAAAGTTCATTAGTGATGCCGTTTTGATCACTGAGCCGACCTCCATGAATGAAAAAACCTAAAACATCAAAGTTATATTCAACATTAAAATGAAATGAATTATCAACAAGAAGAATTTTCTTTAAAATTAATCTTTTACCAGTTTTGTATGCTGTGCTCGCATGACCGAATCTAGCTTGTGGCCAAAAATTAATTTGCTCCAAAGGTTTCAGCTCATTTTCACTGTCATCGACCTCGTCACTGAGTGTAGGCTTAGATTCAAGTTGACAATCAGAGTTAGAATCATCATCACATTTAAAATTCGAGTCCAGTTTTGTAGCATCTGCACTTGACGAATTAACAAATTTTGAAGGGTCAAATTTAAAGTCTTGTAACTGACCGGTGAGCAGATCATAGATTTTGAGATCGTCTAAAATTCAACAGACAAAATAATTATGAAAATCAAATTCGATGGTTTACATTTTTTATTGAATGTAATTTACATACTTTAAAAGTATAATTCTGATTAATTGAAAATAACCTTTGATCTTATTGAGGTCAAAGCCACCAAAAATATAAATTTTGTCCTCAATCTTCACTGCACTGTGACCCACTCGGTGGTATACATTAGGGAATGTCTTTGATGGAATGAGCAGCGTATCAAAGTCTTTTTGTAAAAAAAAACATTTAAAATTTAATCAAGTTAATGTATTAATAAACTTGTATTCGATTTATAAATCTCTTCAAAATAAATCTCTTGACTCACCAACATTATGTATTTCACAACCCTCTCCGCTGAATCCTTCGGCACACATGCTAAAAAAACAATACATTTAGTAACTTAGCTTTCATTAGTACATTGTGAGTCACAATTTGTGACTTTATGACCGAATAAAAAAAATCCTCACCAAATGTGTCGTCCACCTGTGCCATTCTCAGGATTCGGCACACACTCACCATGAGAGGAACAATTAAGAGGACATCGCGTAATTGAAAATGTTGATTGAAAACCTGATCATATTTTTTTAAAAAAAGATGTATGGGTTAAACTAAAGTTACAATAAAACGAGAGAAAAGTAAGAAACATTATTCACCTTCGAGTGCATAATTTGTGTCCGAGTAGAGTAAAATTAACATCTAAATAAAAATTATCATTGTGTTACATATAATCTCTAGTTCCACAACTTCCACATATCATGGAGTTATAAATTAAGATTTCACCTTTCCAGATCGTGCCATTAAAGTAACACTATTTTCGCTGGCCCCACTGAAAACAGGTATTTATTAAATATTATTAGTCGATGCATACGATGAAATCAAAATGTATATTTTGAAGAATTTTGTCTCTTTATTTACCTGAAAGAAGCCAGCAGCGTCGTATTGCGAGCGTACGATTCTCCATCAAAAACAAATAAATAATCGTAGGAACATTCTGTCCTCACTAAAATAAAGAAAACAAACAAAAATGAGCTACATTTCTTTTACATCAAAAGAATTAAAATCAATTCAATAAAATTAAGCATTTCTGTACCTTGTTCAATCAATAATGTGATGTAATGGGAAGGATCGTCTACAATAAACAAATGCAGTAATAAATTAATTGTTGTCCCTTTGTACATAAATTGACATTATAAACATTACATACCTATAAGACTTTTTTATTTACCTGCTACAATGATAAATTCACAATACGAATCCTGTGTGTAGTTTGCTTTTCCATCAGAAATAACCCCCCAAGTTGTATTAGTGAAGAGTGATCTGATAATTAATAAGAGACAGGTTAATTAAGATCAAGACATTTGGTTAAAAACATGTGAAGACTATATTTTCTCTCCCTGTTTACTTTCTTTGTATACTGTCAAAAATAAATACAAATTAAAACAGACAGTTAATTTATACCTGGTTCGGTTACATGATGATAGAGACTGTCCCGAAAATTCATTCCAAGGAACACATGACGGTACGTAAGAGAAAATGAAGAGTAGAATGGGTACAAGATAAAAACGATGAAATGTAAAATTTAGGGATGGAAGACATTGAAAATTAAAGTTGACAGTTATAGAAGACCAATATTTTCTGCTTTTCATTTTGTTTGTTTTTGTAGTAGTCTCATATCGCTCTCCATGTTTTGCTGTCTTCTGAGAGTAAACAACCCCTTTCGTTCAAAAACTTCATGTTGAATAAAAACAGGTAAGAAATTGGCTATATTCTAATGTCAAAACTTTTGGTGATGCTTAAACAGCTCGGGTTTCTTTTGAAGAGAGTTGAAACCTGGACGAGATTATTGTACATGATGAGTATTCCTAATTGTGATGATCAATTTTTGAAAAACAGGCTCATATTACGTCTTCATTTTAATTCAGTCAATCATATCTTTTATCTTCCAATTTCCTTTGTGGTAGGTCTGACCTGTATAAAATGTTAAAAACAGAAACCATTATTCAATAATCTCATCCTACATATATTTTTACAATGACAAGACACCAGCAATGTAAACAAGCAACAAAGTAAAAAATTACGGACAACAAAACTAGTTACTTAATTGTCAATCATTTGACAACAAAGTTTGTCAACTAATGACAGGTATGACTTACCCCTACAGTAATTTGACACACCCTTTTCCACTGATTAGTCAACTTGACAGTCTGTTGTGAAAATAAAAATAACAATTACAAGTTGAAGACAAACTTTAAATGTGTGATAATTTAATAAAAAAAAGTTTTTTTTACAAAAAAATTATTTTTAAATTATTTCTTTCCCTCGTTATCGGAGTCTAGAATTTAGGCTCTCACTGGAACCTCAAGACCTATTTCGATGTTTGTGCCTCAACTGATTAATTTTAATCAGTTAATCAGTTTGCACAATTTAATTCCTTTCTCACTTTTAATTTCATTACGACAGTTGAGAAAATATCAAAATAGAGGCCATAAAAACGGATGTCAACAAAAAAAACGTTGACGGCATTATTGGTTTGACCTCTCCGTTGTATAATTGTCAAACAATTTAATGTCAATTAAAAAAATGAATGATTCAGGACAATAAATTCAGTCTCATTTAATCAACAGTTTAATCAAGAGAAGCTCCGAATGGACCAATAGAACCAATTTCAACATGCAGCCCATAGAACATGAGAATATGGTCTCCTATGGGATTTTTTCCCCTGGCCGGCAAAACTTTGGGTCCTTTGCCGTCGGATATTTCAGTTTATTACACAAAGCGTTAGAGCTTGGAACCCCGTGAGTTTCTCACCCACAAAAATACTTAGTTTTAAGTGTACTTACCTGTTCCAAGGACTAAAATAACTGAATTAAATTAAATAAATAGAATATTTTGTGCAAGTTTTTTTTCTAATAACAACTGTCTACATAACTGCCTTTGTATTCACTAATACAAGTCCGCTCAAAGTTAATTTATTACCCTCGTATACAATATATCTCGTACACAGGTAATATAATCTGTAGATTAGTCATCCTAATTGCCCGGTGAGTAAAAGTGAAAACGTGCGTCTTTTTTTACAAATTTACATGAAAATTTTGGAATTTTATACAATTTTATAAAAAGTAAACATTGGATTTACTACTCTTTGCCAAGTGTGTCCAAAACTTTGATGTAGAATTATCTTTTCATTAAATCAAAAAATCGATTTAATTCAAAACCAAAAACATGAGAGGAGACAAACAATCTTGACTCAAGTGAAACTACTCTTTTTAAACAAATTTTATACATTTAATCACAGTGACAATTAGTGAATCTCAAATAAATGAAGAATCTAATAATATCCTTTTTTCATTTTAAAAAATAATTAAACAATTATTTCAACTCTGTAGAGTGCCTTGAGTTTTTTAAATTGAAAAAATACAAGAAATTAAATATTTTTTTAACTGTCAACTCTAAGGACTTGCATTATCAAGAAAATTGTGACTAATCTTTTTATGAAAAACAAGTTCAATGTCAAAATTTTAAAAAAACGAGTGTAAAGTGAATTTTTTAAGAAAAAATTGGATTAAATAAAATCATAACTAAGCACGGATTTTTCAACTAAGGTAAGCATTGATTAACTAATTCAGTACTAAATATATTTATATTTCATAGTTTGACTATTTACGATTAGTTAACTAATGATAGACTGCCAACCAAATATTTTACTAACAATTCTATCTAAAAATAGTTAAGCATTTTCACAATAATAACTCGCTCAATATCTTTTACTAATGTGGCTCAAAATGTTGTATATGCCCAATTTACAAATAGTGCAGAAGAAAATAAAGAGTTTTTGATTCCAAAAACTAGATGTATGATAATGATGAAGCTCATCATTTATTATGACCCTCGTGTGGCCGGTATCAGAGTATAATAATGAGTTTGTACATCACGACACATAAGGCTTCATAACTTCAGGTCTAAGGTTAAGCAGTCCTCTCTCATCATTAAAACTTACAAACTACGATTATTATTACGAATTACACCAGTATGGGAAAATTTTGAGTCTGTTCTATTCCATCATCATCTCATATATTAGAGCTTTAAAAGTACGAAAAAAAAAAATTTCAAAAAAGAATTTTTTTAATGTTACCTATATTATGTATATTAAGTAGTATGTGATACCAAAACACATGTTAGTTATTTAACTACCAGAACTCAAAAAAAGTCACGACATGTTGAAAATGTTCAAGTAAGAGTGAGACAAGGTATGTTGTTAGACAGAAGAGTAATCTCGAAAAAAAGAAGAGAAAAAGAGTTTCAGATCCCCCGTTACAAAAATTTCAAATTTCACATGTCATCCCTTATATAATAAAGTACTACACTGTCTAACTTGTGTCTACAGTTTGCACCCATCATCTAATTGAATTCAGCACTCTCCTACCAGAAATATATATTAAAGGAGAAAATATAAAATGAAAAGACACGAAGTCTAAATATTTGGACAATCTCCAGATTCATACAAGACACACACAAAAAATGCCTCTTGAACCTTTTTAGAAGAAAGCACACAAGTTAAAATAGTGTTGTTTAAAAAGAAGTATTTTCTTCTCTCCATATCATATTCATCGTCAATTTTCCTCTCATTTCATTCCCATCAGTCGAGACTTTGGTTGAGTTTGCCAAAAAATATATATAACATGATATTCTGTATAGTTTACATTATCATAAAATTCTCTCTCTCTCTAAATTTTTTGCTCCAAATCAGACAGACTTTCGGTCGTCTCTCTTACCTTTCTGTCAAAAGTTCAAGGGAAGACATTTGCAGACTCCTTTTGTTTTTTCTTGTTGTTACTTTATTTTACTTGAAATATTTTAGAGTTGAGAAACTCAAATGACACTGAAAAAAAACATGGCACTAATTTGATATTCAAGACAAAAATTTTTGTAACACATTTTTTTGTAGCCTACCTACTACATAGGTAATCTCAAATCTGTAATCCCTGCTTGAAATCAATGACTTGGAGTGAGTCCACTCAATTCTTGATCATCCATTAAAGATGAGATTCTAACTCTTGATATTGACTTGAAAGTGAAGTCTACTAGTCAAAACTTCTTTAGAAAATCTATAATTCTGCCTGTAATCTTAAAAAAATAGTGTGTGCGTGTGTGCATAAGTATAATGTATAATATTAAATGTAATGTTGAGAACTTTTTGAAAGAGTTGATGGAGCTTTTGATTTCAATCACTTACTTATATTACTTTATACGAAAATATGACTGGCATTACATTTAAAAAAAAATTTACATTTTATTCCTTCTTCTTCTCCATCAATCCATCATCTCTTTTCTCTCAACTTTACATAAATGCTTAGTTGTACATTTTTCTTCTATAGAAGTATACTGTAGGACTTTAATTTAAACGAATATTACATGCATTTATTCATATACATACATGTAAAACTGAAAAAATTCATAATTTAACTCCAACATTTGTATTTGTACATTTTTATTGCCATCAATTTTTTTTCTGCTAGCTTTCATGATCAACTCTTACTCTTGAGCTTGGTCTTCTCCAATAATTTAACATTGTTATTCAGTCTAAGACTGTACGTGGTGATGAAGTGAGCACAAAGATTAAACAAAAGGAGAATGATATTGCATCGTTTTTTATACAAAGGTATTTCTGTTTATTTATTTCCCTGAGCGATGCAATGTTGTAAGTGTACATGTGTAGGAATATAATATCGAGGATAATGACTCATAGCTAATCTTGTTTTTTTTACTACACTACATAAGTACATGTGTACAACTATACTTAAACTCGCTGTTTTTTTCTTGATTAATTTTTGCATCGGACAAGGATTGAATCATGGAAAGGCATACAAGTAGCCAAAAAAGAAGAGAGTACTTTGTGATCAAGTTCAAGAGATGATTATCGAATTGCATTGCAAGTTGAGTTGATGCATAAACATGTGAGAGTGTCGGCTTCCCCCCTGTTAAAAACATAAGTAGTGGAGTAGAATCTTATCACCTTGATTCCATTATCAGTGGTTTTGTTGATGGAGTGTTTAATGAAACGAAAATATAATGAAATTTTCATGTTTTTATAAAGAAAATGATCCTTTATCTCCACCTTCTTCATATTTTCTTTATGACTATTTTATCATTCAAAATAATAACAGTCCATTAGTTCTCTATACCCTTTAATTGTATTATACAACACTATATGGATGACAGAATTCAAGTCAGAATTTGAATATCCTTTGCATGTTTTGATGGTTGTACATACATATATATTGTATCAACTTTTTTTCAAAGCTGAAAAAGGATAAAGGGAGTATGTTGTATAATAAAGTAAAAATTTTCATGTGAATTTCAAGCCAGTTTTCAACTGCTTTGAAATTTTTTTCCCAAACACTGTACAATGTATATATATATATTATAACCCTGGTGCCTTCTTCTTATACACGATTAGACAGAGGTTTTGGCAGTTTAGTTATAATATGTCGTGCATAGAAAAAACCACCATTTGCCCGTTTGCCTTGAGTCGTTTTCATTTTCATGCATTCCAGCTTTATGCGTGAGTACTTTGTTAAGGATTATACTATACATTTGCTACTGTGAACTGTGAAGATTTTTGTACAAGTCAAATGGTTTGAAAGAAAAATACTTACATGTATGACTATGGGGGGACCCTGTATAAATATGTGAGAGACCAAAGGAAGTTGAAAGAAAGAGGCAGGCGGGGTCATCATCAATACTAGAGCAAAAGAACAATATAAACAAGTTTGCATATCATGAATATAATATAATTGTTATACAGAATTTGAAACGAGGATCAACAATGATGATGATACTACTAGACAATACAAATTCAGAAGCCTAATACAAACTATTGTAATAATACTAATCAAGTTTGGGAAGAATTAATCAAATTTAAATCAATACATTAGGTAATTAGTGTTACCTTGCAGATGAAAAAAATCATACTGAGATGATTTCTTATTTGAAAATAATTGAAATAATAGGAACAAAAATTGAAATAGGTGAGGTTCATTCTAGTATTCTTTGAGCATCTCCTTTGAACATCGTCTAGATAAAAAAAATTGTTGTGCGAGTAGGTAGTGTATCTAACATAGTAGGACCGGAGGAATTGAAGATAGTTTTTTTGGACAATGTAATCATGGGTGTTTTCCATGTAAGATGATACTTCAAGCTAACCCTACACTGTCATTCCAAAGAGAGTTTTAATACCAGTTTTATTTTTTTGCCATTTTCCATTGACATTTGTATGTGTGTGCTCTACAGATACGATAGTACATAATATGTTCAGTATTGAGTGTCATGTCAGTCTCTTTGACTTTGAACAAATAAAGAAGCCAATACAGAATATATAAAGTTTATATAACATTTTACATATCTGATATCATACGAGAGGAACAATGTTCAGATAGAAATGTGCAATTGTCATTTTGACGTCTGGGTCTTCATTTTCACCTCTCTCTTTTATTCTCCATGCTTTGTCATTGTCTATATATGTTTGAATGTAATGTACACACATTTTGTTTGAGAAGATGTCACAAGTTTGTGACATGGTGACTGGGTTCCGGTGTCGGAAAACTTGTCTTGTCCTCCCTCCCCGTGTGGTTTTCTCACTACTAATACAATTGTCATGTGTCTACTCAAAAAAGACTAGATCTTGAAGAGAGACAACAGTAGCCAAGTAATATTGTCAACTCGAGAGACAATGCCAATTTATTACAACATGATAATTCTATTCCCAAGCCACCCCGTGGGCTTCTTTAGTCATGATTAAATGTAATTAATGAATAAATCTCATATACTACTGTACTGTAGTACCACACACATAATATTTATCTAAACCTCTTTTTTTAATAAAAAAAATAAACTTTTGTGGCTTCCCTTAAAGTGTCAAACAAACATTTAAATGGAGATAAGGATGATGATAGATATACGCACACTTTACAAACATAAGTCCAGTAGTATCAACTTGTAAAATTTTACAAATGTATATCTTCATCTTATATAATACTGTCATCAACTCAATTATTATTATCACGATGGTGGACTCTCTCTCTCTCTTGTCTGCAACTTTGATAATGGGATTGAGAAAAGTGAGAACAAGTTTTGCCCACACGAGACCGGAGACAGCGTAGGTTCCTACTTATAATTATTATTATTGTCTTGTGTGTCGTTCTTTATTGTATAATATCTGCATAATTTTATCAGGTACATATACATGTTACTCTAGCCTACACTTGTTACTATTTTTTTAAATATAAGCTTGACATTTCATATCATCCCAGACTGTATGGTTCCCTTTTGGTATATATTGTCATTTGAAAAAAAAATCCTCTATTATTTTATCACCTCGTGTCTTTTTTATAACTTTTTATGAAGATGACCATCATTGCCTAATGTGTATTATTGTCTCTTTCTTTATTCTTTGACTGTACAATCTGTACAAAGTAAGTACATAAATATGGAGATGAGGAGACAAGAGGAGGCGGAGAGTGACAGTCCGTTTTGTTTTTTTTGTGTGTAAAGTAATCTTTTAATGATGAATATGAGATCAAGTTAGTGGTGGTGGCGGTGGTTGTTGTTTTTGGACGTGGGGACAGATTGAAGAGTCTATTTAATTCTCCATTAAGTGTGGACATGAAACTAGTCCCTACTTTGTATGCCAACACTAGAAGCTACTGGTATTTAGTGTGACCACCTCGTCATGGAGGTTTTTTTTCTCTTTATCTTTTTTTAAATTAATGAGGGATAATAAGCTCTTTTTAAAATGAATACATTATATCATTTTGTATGGTTTATATGGGAGAAGATTATCCTCATCTTTCATCTTTTCTCTCTCTTCATTGCATTGCGTGTTCGAGTTTTAGTGTACAAGCTGGAGCGACAATATGGTGAGAGATGGATTATGGAAATTTATGAGGGGAGGATGGAGAATGATATTATATCATGTGAAAATGGTTTGTACTGTGGTGACATGGGATTTGTACAAAATGCACAAAATAAAATATACTGAATATATTAAACCGGACTCATCATTCATTCTGAAATATGAAGGGAAAAAAAGAAGAGAAAAGGGGGTTAACTTGACTTACAAGACAAATTTTATGTTATTTAATTTAATTTCTCTATTTATTTCAAAACTCATCTTAAATTTATAACTTGGGAGTACACGCATACAAAACATTTTAAATTATTTGATTACAATGTAAAAAAATATTTTACAAATTATCTAATTGTAAAATTATACAACTTTGACGCCGTTCACCAAAACTGTTCCAATGCCGTTGAAAACTACTTAAAAAAGTTCTGGACTCTTGTGTAACTTGTAAATTTTGAATGAAATTGTACAAAGAAAATTGAATTCTCTAGAAAATGGAGGATACACATTGAAATGGAGAAAGATTTGTGGAACAATTTTTTTAAACCATCTTGTTTGTGTACAGTTTGTGTGTTGAGACACAGTAGGGAGTCTTGTTTTCAAGGTGCATTATAATCTGACTAAAGTATACAACTCTGAAAATGTGAGAGACACAACTTTATACATCTTCCGCTCACAAATAAAAAAAAGAAGAGTTGAAAAAGATTTTTATATGGTGGTAATCATCCGCTTTATTCAACAGCGACTCACTCAGCTGTTGTCTATCTTATTTCTCCCAACTCTCTTTTCAATAGAAAAAAAGTTTTCCTCTCTTTTACATGTTTAGCCTTATGAACATATGACACAACTTGACATGGTCATACACGGCTTAAGTAATAACAAAAGAGACTATACATGTACGAGTACAGGAGATATAAAAGCAAGTTCCCCACCGGCACCATATTGTTTATTGTCATTGTTACAAGTTTGTCGTTTGCATAACATGTGGATATTGTATTGTGAGTAGGCACAACACAGCGAGGGTAGTTGAAAACGGCAAAGGGAGATTCTGTATAACTTTTACGGTAGATGAAATTCATCTCTGTAGGATTTGTACAAGTAGTAGCATACTACTCGTAGGAAACCAGCAGTAAAAAAAAATGGAATACATGATGAGCACTATTTGAATAACACATAAGACACACATGGGACTCTTGACTCTAGTCAAGAGACTCCAGCCAAGAGATGATGTTTGATATGAAAAGTATTGTTTTTATTCTGTGCATTTTGGTAGCGGTTCGTTGACTCAAAGTTTGATTTTTCGGGGTTGTATTTGAATACAAATTAAAAAATTACTCTTTTTTTAAAACTCAACCGCATCCGCCATCATCATGGTCATCAAACTATAGAAACCACCATGAGTGTTCATCCGCTTGAAAAATAAAATGGTCCGTTGTTTTCTTCTTCTTCTTTACTCCCACGTTTTCATCTGTCTATCTCAATTCTACAGGTCTTTTGAGTTTTGAGTTTGTTAGGTTGCAGCTGGAGATTTTTAACTCCTCTTTTGCTCCCTTTTTATTACACAAGAGGAGCAGGAGCGTAGAATTTTTAATGTGCTGTAGAAATGTAGATTAGCGAGGTTGGGACAGGAGTGATGCATTCAAGTGGTAGTGGTAGAATTTTTTCTTTTGGTTAGAACTTTAGAAGGAAACAAACAGGAGGATTTTTTTATTCTTTGGTCGGATTGACATGTCGTAGGCGAGGCGTAAAATCTAAACACTTAATAATGGATTTTTTCCAGTCTGATAAAGAATAGACTACACTTTTAAGGGACTTGAAAAAATCCTTCTCCATATAAAAATTTCATTTGAAGGAGTCTTGTTGTCAATCTTGTACAGATACATGAATGTACGTATGCGTGTATAAACTTCCTCTGAAATTTCAATTGAATTCTATATCCAAATATTTTTACATGTGTCCTATATATTATATACTCAAGTGTAATCTTCTTTGATGGATTTAATTCTGGCTCATCATTTATTTGCAAAAAAAATCCCTGTTTAGACAGCTCTCTCTCTCTCTCTCTCTGACCATGTGTGTCTTGAGTCTTGATAAAAAAGTTTTTTGGAAGTCGTCGACTTAATTTAATGCACAATTTATTTAATACACAATTTATTATGACGTTGTACCTCGTACCTATCAATATGTACGAAAAGGCCCGAGTACCAGGTAGTCTTATAAGGGCGTCAAGTGATGGGGAATGGGGGAGGAGGGATTGTATAGAGAATTAATTATATGGGTTGTCCATTGTGCATGTTGGATAAAGATTTAAAAAATTTTCCTTCCTCTTCTTCTTCACATTTTTCATTTCAATTTATTTAATTTGGTGTACAATTTCCAACAGTTTTGCAATCAAATATTTTTTTTTGGAGAAAATTTTTTCTATTTTTTTTTATTGCGAGATTTCAACGCCGATTGAACCATCTCGTCAATTCTGTTGCCCAGAGAAACTCTAGCTTCTCCTTTTCCTCTAGATTTAGTAGTTTTGTCATCAGATGCTAAAACAAAGAATTTAAGAGAAGGCTCTTTTTCTTATAATAAAAAAAATTGAGGAGGAAAAGTCAAAGGGGGAACAGTTTTTTTTAGTATGACAAGCACATTACATTCTTTCGCACAGAATTCTTTTGACTGTCCTTATCTGACGGAGAAATCCTACGCAGAGTGAAAATCAAGAAGAAAAAAAGGACGACCAAGTGAGTTTGAAAAAGAGAAGGAGCCACAGTGTACGAGTTATATTGTGGTTGGAAACAAACAAAAGCCTCATGTGCTGATGGCTTTAAATACGAGATAAAATCTATATCAACTTTACTGCTGCAACAGATATGTCCCTCTTCTTCTTTTCTTCAATGTACATTGTACAGAATAGAGATAAACTAGGCAAACCATTTACATGAGCTCCTGTGTGCATTTCTTCTTCCTCATGCTGTCACCCCTTTCTTTATGTATAAAATTCTCTCTTTTTTTCGGCTCAACATCACCTTAAGTTCAAAAAGTGTCAAAACATTGGACACATTGTGAAGATTATCTTCATCGTCGTCGTCAAAAAAGTCAAGTTTGCCTAAGCTTCTGAACTTGTCTTCTTCTTTTTTTTCATTGTAAATTGTTGTCTCAATGAACATTCTCTCTCTCTTTATTTTTTTAAGTGTCGAGGAGGTGAGATGTGAGGGCAGGTTGACTATATTTTGTTTCAATTTTTAATTAACTTTTAACAAAACCTTATTTGGTTTTGAAGAATGTAGGATTGTGTAGAATGTTAAAATAAATTTAATTATATTTTTTTTTGTCCAGAATTTTTCCTGGATGGAAAAAAATGTAAAGTCAATTAGAATAACAATCAGTGGAATTATGCATATGTTCACAGTACAAAAGCTGTCCCCCAAAGGATACTCTTGTAGAATAGACCAAATGAAAATGAAAATGGAAAAAAATAATGTCCAAGACATCCTGGGGCCTTTTACTGTCACAAAGACTGCTGTCAAGCCTCTTTATAATATTTTTTTTGCATGTTTTTCTCCATGACTTAAAACAAACGAGTAAAGTCCACAGAGAGAGAGACAGAATAATTTAAATTTTTATTTACACGTTCAATAATTGAAAGATAAATATCAACAACAAGACTTTCCAGTCATACTAATTAATTCTACTGTGTCAGCAGTATTTTAATTGATAATTAAATCAGTGTTTGTCTTTGTGTGGTAAGAAGGGGGTGGGGTATGTTCTTTTTTTGTTGGAAATTTCATAATGTTAAAGAATTCCTAATTTAGATTAAATACAAATGTACACTGGGGACTGTGGATGGGAAGTTGGTTTGTAAAAAAATTGTTTTGATCATTTTCATGCTATGTTCAATGTTGATGATAATGATAGAGAAAAAGGGCAGAGTTGGATGGCAACCAATGTTAAATGTTATAGACACAACACAAGTTAAATAACGCAAAGATAATTTGCGGATGGTTACACTTTTCTTTAGTTAAGTTACTTAATAGCAATAGGGTGGTTACAATGGGCCGGGTTAACCAAAGGAGAAGCCAAAACCAAATAAAAATAATTAGAGAACTGGCTGGCCGCTCACTTTTTTAAAGTTTTTAGCGCTTTTCCAACATTATTTTTCTCTCTACAATAAGTTTTATGTGTACTTGTACTGGATGTACACAAAGAGCATGAAATGCCGTGAACACACAAAATATAAAATGGAAAAAAATGGAGGGAGTATAAATGTAAGGTAGTCATTTTTTTCTCTTTTGATAATATTTTATATTACTCTGTACTCACTGTAAATGTATGAAGATGTGTCCAGAGAAATATTTTTTGTACAACTTTTTTTTATCCTTCCAATTACGGCGCATACTAGGCAAAGATGGAGATGGAATGAGATGATAGAAATTTTTAAAACAATTTTCAAAGTCTTATTCGTACGAGTACAAGACTTAAGAGAGAGAGAGAGAGACGCTCTTTGTCTTGAACATTTGTGAGTCGAATTGAAATATAAAGGGTAATGTGGCAATTCATACATGAGATTTTTTCAAACGTCATCATTCATTGTCATGTCATGGCGTGTATAAAAATTGCAATAATTTCTTCTTTTCCTCTCTCTCTCTCTCTGTAGTCATCTCCCGCCTCTTTCCTCTCTCTCTCTCTCTCTTGACTTTCCATGTTCAATAAAATACAAAATGACCACAAGAAGCTCCAAAAGTACAGCCTACACGGATAATAATTTGATGATTTTTTTAAAATTTATTTTATTGTTATTACTCCTCATTAATTTTTAAATCCTTCTTCTTTTGATTTGTAGATTACACTTTATGCCAACTTATTGTTTTTGACCAAGTTTAAGACCAAAAATGTTGGCGGTGTTCAAAAGGATTAGGATTTAAAAATATTTTAAAAACAGAAAAGTGGAGAAAGTCTCTATTTAAAAATTAGTATTATGTTGAAACGACAATAAAACTAAAACAAGTTTTAGTTTAATTGGGAAAGTGATAAATACAAGATATGAGATAAAGTTGTAACTATATAAAGAAGGTGCTGAAAGATGAGTTTAATTTTTTTAAAACAACAATTCCCATATATTTATATTATCAGCATGGGATAAAAACTCTTGTTTTTTTGCATGCAGATATCTTCCATGTCTTACGTAAAACCTTTGTGGCTTTGGATCTTTAAGATTAAATTGAAAGAAATTTTTTTTGGTCTTGTCTGTGTGTGTGTCGCTGTACTCTTTCATGTTTAAAAGTAATTTTTTTGTGATCAACTTGTTACAAAGTACAAGGCAATTATAATTTATATTGTACAAAATGGGAATTGGAGTTTTTTTATTCTTATGAGAGCAAGAACAAGCCGATGAGTCAATGCATTAGCATTAGACTTTTGTGAGTAAGACGAAGGGGAGATTTTGGAATTGTGAATGTGAATGACTGTCTGTTTCTATTTTTTGTCTTATTTTTTTCTCCTCGTCCTTTAAATTATACCAGTAGTTGTCCTTATGTAATGGTAATTTGTTTAAAATGAAGTTTAATCCTCAAACTTTTCAAATGTAATTCCAACTTCCAAGTAAAACGTTTTATGATTGTCGAGTCCCAAAAGAATGTTCAAGGATTTTTATTATTATAAAATGGAAATTGAATGCATTTTATATATAAATTGATTGTAAAACTGTGTTTCAAGAAACTAATGAAATATTTTATATGGCCTCCTCTCTCTCTCTTTAAATTTAAATGACGCAATTTCATTTTGTCCAGTACAGTTCATGGTAAATTATTTTTATAACAAAAAATAAAAGACTTTGCACAGATTTAGAGGAAACAAGAGAGAGAGAGTCTATTTTTTGAGTTGTTCTTATCCAAAATAATTTTATAAAAAGGTTTGGAGCTTTTTTAGCCCCTTGGCGTTTCCCATATAATAATTCCCATGTATATCAGTCTGTGTACCTGTACCACAACATTGAGTACCGCACCTGTCTCTCTACCTTTTGGTCTTGTTTTCGTTCCATCTAAATTTCTCCGTTGTTTGTTTCAAAAAATTCTGTAAAGGATCTGATTCTCGAGCCCCCATTCTCCCATGTTGAGTTTTTCTGTAGAGACGAAAGGAAGAAATATTTTCCAATGATTCTGATTTCATGATGAATCTTTACATGGACAACATGTTTCTGTGAACTGTTGAGTACGGAGAAAAAAAACTACCTTTACTATTTTACCAGTTTACAAAGTGAGTAGAAAATGTAAATGGAGAGTAAAAGAAGAAACATTTCACGTATCTCGTCTTGATACAGAAATAAGAGAGAGGGAGATTCACCCTTCTCCACATATTTCCTGCCTTTTCCAAACCTCCTGTGTATTATTATATTCTTTCTGGTTCTCGACTCTCGGGTTGTTCGGCTTATTCACCCCCTCCCTCTTTGCCTTATCTCTATAGAGACTCTTCTCGGAGAGATATAAGTATAAAATGGAGTGAGGCCATTTTATAGTGGGAAGTTCATTCCGGGAGGGTAGTATTTTGTATGTATGTATTTTATTTTGTAATTTACTCGTATTATTACCATCCCTCTCCTCTACATTCTACACTCTATACGAATTTGTACATGTTATAAGGTATAAGATGGAATATATATTCTTGTGGTGGTGATCCCGGTGTGCAACATAGAGAGGGATGACGGCTGTGGATGCGCATCTTTTCTCCCACAGCTTCTCCGTCGTCTCCTTTCCTTTTACTATAAGTTTTAGTAAAAGCAAGGCATCTCTATGTATAGACTGGGATGTAGTTGTAATCTCATGTAATTTGGATCTTTTTTTGGGTTTACGTTTCCTATCCCCTCTCTCTCTCTTGTTTTCTCAGTTTTACTACAGTTTTAGCATGTGATCTAAAGAGAGAGATACCAAAGGCCATGCCAATGGGCATTGAAACAGTGTACCGGCACAATGGATAAATGGGAAATCGTGCCATGTTATTACGAAGGATAGAAGAGGGGGGTTGAATTGGGGTGTAGAGATGATGCCTATTTGTGCCTTGTTACATGTAGTGGATAATGGACTACTCTCCTTCTTTTTTTCTTTTAAGTGTTCTTGTCTTTGGGATTTTTTGGTAGAGATTTTTTTCAGTTTTCCAAGAGGGGAGATGTTTGTGCAAGTAAAATCAATAAAAGATTTTAATTTTTTTCATGGGATTTTGAAATCTGTAGATTTTGCCAAAAATAAAATATTTTGATTTTTTTTGTACAAGTTGAACGCCGCTTGACAAAATCCATGACTGAGTGGTGAGGGATAGGCAGAAAGTGGTGTGTTCTTCATCATCGTTGTGCCTTTTGTTTTAATTTGATTAAGACGTGGGATTTTAAATGAAAATAATATAACATTAGTTAATTGCACGTAGTAATTGATTTTTACAATAGAAAAATTAACCATAAGTGCCACTTTACTTGGATGGAAATAATTGTAAAGAAGAAAATGAATGAATTATACACACAATACAAAATTATTATACTCCGGATGCTCAGCATTGTTTTTTTTTTCTTGTTGTTAGAAAGAAAATTCCCATTGCTCACTTTACCATTAAATTGAGTTTGTTGAGGTTGAGGGTGAGTGAAATGAGATAGGAATTAATTAAATTGTAATTTTTATGACCCTTTCATACACTCTCACTCTCTTTTTTACTATTAAATAATATTTTTACCATTTACATAATACCCAGGACCATGGTACGAGTATTTGCATTGAATTGATATTCACAGGAGTTAATCGTAATGTCAAATCTTGGATTTTTTTTAGTTTGTGGAAATTTGTTATCCATCATAAAAAAAGTTTTATTAATTTAATGCTGGTTTTTATAAATGCTTTTAAAACCCTTAGTCAAAAAAAAATTGTGTAGGGAATTATGTTGATGAATAAATGATAAGGCGTTAAAGCGTATAATCCTCAAAAATTAAGGAACTTTTTATTATTATTTTTTTTAAATGAAAAGGAAATCCTTTCTCTCTCGAGGTTATGAGAGCAAATGAAGATTTAAGATGAAATTTTAAAGGTAAAAGTGAAAAAAAAGTAAGTGAAAATAAATTGAAAAATATGTGGACAGCCGCGTATATATAATTATACATTAAAGCAAGTTTTCCCAGTTTAATTATAATTATAAGAAATATATCTCTGTACTATTCACTATTATATGAGCTGAGCTATCATTTAATAGTCTTTGCAATTCGCAATTTTCTACATATTTTCCACTACTGAATATAATTGAACATAGGTTTTTTTTTTGCAAAACAAAAATTCCGGATCTTAATCTTTATGAAAATTGGACTAAACTTGTTATTAAATTAAAAATTATTTTCATCAAAGTCAAGACAGACGATAAATTTGTACTAGACAAAGAGAGAGAGAGAGACCAATAAAAATGTTAGACAATTTTATGATTTTATATTTAAACTCAATATAATTTGTACATGAGAAACTAGAACTACTTTTGTTATATAAATACAACAAAAAAAAAGTTTTATTACTCATGAGTCATGACGTCACCAATTAAAAATACAAAAAGCCAAAAGACAGGTAATGCGGGTAGTCGGAGTAGTTGAAAAAGAAGAAAGATGAAGAAAAAAAGGTTTGTGTTGAGACGACGTGGTTTCCATAAAATAAATTGGCAAGGTGTTGAATTAAAGATTCATTAAATGGTAATTGGGGACTGAAATTAAAAGGTTTTAAAGTCAGATTGGTGCCTGGGTAGTGAATTTCCCCTTGTATCTCTCTCTAGTACTTGTACACACAGAGAGTACTAACTAATAATCCTTTAAAAATATTCCGGTTGTTGGTTTCTTCTCTGTGTGGATTGGGGTTTAAAATGCCGACGCTCATGTAATTTATTATTTGAAACTCAATACTCTATATAAATAATATGTAGAGTTTTATATAAAAAAAACTAGAATAAAAAAAATTCTCCAACCATGTTCAACAGTACAATGTTAATTATTATTAAACTTGTTTCCTCTCATTTTATATAGCCTTCCAGTCCCCTCTTACTACTAAACTGACAAGGGAACAAGAAATGGATTTGTTGTAAATTTTACACGACCTACCTGCCTATATACCTGCCATTTTTTATCTCTTGCTCGTGGCATCTTTGCATCATTGAGAAGAGAGAGAGGAGCTGGAGGGGGGAGGGGAAGAAGAATTGTTGCAATTAATAACTAGTGAGTGCGGAACCCTCTACGAACTACAACTAAACAACAACAATTACAATAAAAGGTAAGAGTCAAACCACTTTTCTCTATTAAACTACAGAACAGACTCATCGTTAGAATCATCTACTACTAAGATACTTCTAGAAAACATTTTGAATGACCAAGGCAAGTTGAAATCGATTAAAAAAAAGAATTTTATGTTCTCTCTCTATATCTCTATACAACAGTAGTCACTATCATGTATCTGTGTTGTTATATAAAGTTGGGTAAAAATCGTCAATCTCATTACTTTACATTGCACGATATTCGTCTTTCATTTTATTTAAATGTACTGCCTCCACAGATATACATACTACAACAGGTAACTAAAGGGGAAAAAGGATATAGACAAAATAAATGTCGGATAGGCTACTTAAAAACTACTTACTATACCATTAGAGAGAATTTTTTAAAGCCTTTGCTTTGTAAATGTAACCAAAGAGGCAAAAGGTATGGTGAAGATTTTGGAGTTGAACGCGCTTCAATATGTTTATAGCAAAGGTTTTAACTTTATGTTGTACAACAAATACATTTTGCTCTTAGCTGGTGCAATTAGCAGGCAAGCAGGTAGGTAAGAGAGAGAGAGTCTGGAGGTAAAAGTAATCGGTTGGTTTATCCTACACACAAAATGTAAAGTTATATATCCGTACAAGTCTCTCTGTAATCCCAACAAGAAGAAGCTAAAGCTAACGAGAGGGGAATGTTAGGGTTTATGTTATATCAAAAAAAGTTTTATACATGTATGCACAAAGGTACAGTCAAAGATATAGGAACTTGATTACAGGTGTAATATAGGGACTGGGGCCGCACTCATCGTATCGGCCTTTCGTTGTAATCATAATCGACTATGGACTATGCATCATGTGTATACAAGGAGGAGGGAAGGCAAAGAAAAAATGGACCCCTAATCCTCAATTTTCATTCTTATATTCAATGTATTGGGATTACGAGAGAGAGGATCTTGGCTCTGTAGTTTTTAAAGCTTTTGAATGACCATTGCTGAATCTTTTTTGGGTGTTGAAGATAAAAGGGACAGAGGATGAAGGTTTGAGCCGTTAGAAATATAAATTATTTTCATATCATATCCACTCTCTCTCTCTCTCTTTAAGAAGTGAGAGAGTGTGGATGGCTCCAGTCTTTCTTGTATATTTTTTTATATTCATAATCTAGGATCTGGAAAAAATAATCATTTTGTAGGTGGTTCTATTTAGCCCCTGGTAAACTTGTTGATGTTCAATGTTGGACTATACAGATAAAACTTTTATGTATGACTCTTAACTTAACTTTGACGGGAGAGAGAGGGCAAGTTTTTTTTCAGTGGTTCAGTACTTTATTTACCCAAAAAAAAGATGAGTTAATGTTATAAAAATATTATATTTAAATTTTTCTTGAACACTTTTCTTCTAGACATCATCATCAAGGATTTTTTGAGAGATTTAAGTGTAATCTTCTAGTTTTCCATTATAACGGTGTACAGTGCAGTGTTGTATCAGTAAGATTAGGTGTGGCTATATTATTTTATACAAAACATTACACGTAATTTTTTTTGGACAAGGATATTATTATGATGGTTAGTTTTAAAAAATGTAAATAATAGTGTCCATTAATGGGAGGTATATTTTTGTCATGATTAGAGAGAGATTAGGAATATGGATCTTACATTATCTTATTTGTTTCAATATTTTATGTTCATGGCGTGTTCAACATGCAAGTTCGGGTAGCTCTCCCTCTCTCTCTCTCTATCTGTGGTATTGTAGTTAACTGGAAAAGTAATATAAAAATAATGTACAAATGTTGTTTGTAAAGTTGGATGCATTAGAGGGCTGGATAAGATGGAGAATATTATTGTGGTTTTAATGTTAAATATAGAAATTATACAGTACACTCTGCATCCGTAATAAACAAAAATGTCTAGAGTATCTTTTCTCGTTACCAATTTTGTTACTTCAAATTTTTCGAGCAGGGCTTTCTGGCTCCCTTATTCTCAAACTGTTCCAAGTTCCAGTTGCACCAAGGGGTATATCTGTACAGAAGAGGGGTGTTTTTTGAGCATGCTGAGAAAAGGAATAATTTATATTTTTTATGGAATTGGAAGAGTTAAAATTGACCAAAAGGAAATATAACAAGAATAAATAGAAAGATGAAAACAGGTAGACAGTTAAAAAGAAATGTGTGTCTGCAGTCTACCTAGGCTGTTGTTGTTGGTGATTGTGATTGGGTGAGATGTGATGGAATGTATCTGTAAAAATTCTTTATTGTATTATGACTTTGACTATAATTCTCTCTTTGTGTGTACTACTAATGATAATAAAAAGACAGGGATTAGAGAGAACATCTTTGGATGAGACTAACCGCAAAATTTGTATTTACCTCATGGCATTATGCATTTGCAACGTTTTTTCATATTTATCATTCCATCAGATAGAGAGAGAGAGAGGAAAAAATTATTCATTTGTTTTGAATGCCAATGCCAAGTCTTCTTTTTTTTGCTTTACTTGGTCTGATGCACTTATAGCAATCTTTGTGGAATTTTAGATGAGATAAGATTTTAAATTGAAAGGTGTACGTACGACTATCTGTAGTGTAGGTTTTTTTTAATGTTCGTCTCATCTCCTTTTTTGCTATTTGTATTCATGGACAATATGACGGGGATTTTATTTTGTAATTAAATTTAAATTTGTACATTTTCTCTGTCAAGGTCAGGAAATTAAAATTAAATTTATTTTTGTCAAACAGCTTCTGTACACTCCTACATGTACAAAATGAAAATAAATTTTAGAGATATTTTAATGCCAACATTGTACAAGGTACAGCCGTCTCAACGTCTAGGGGTAAAAAAAGTAAATAAAAAGGGAGCAAAAGGAGAGAGAAAAATTGAAATTGACTTGAAAAATAGTCGTAGCCAATAGATAAATGCCCCCTGACCACACACATACATGAAAAATAATAATTTACTTAATAGGCTCGGGCTTTTATTGTAGCTTCTGGATTTTTAGGATTTGAACTCCTCCGCATGGATTGAGGAGAGCAACGGATTTTTTGAACTGTGTTTTTCAACTTTAGTCTTAATAAAAAAAAGGGGAAAAGATTTTTAAAAATGAAAAAGTGACACATGGCATGCTATTCCCCTGCCGTGCAGGAAGATTATGTAATATTCCATGATAGATAAAATGTTTTCATTTTTCTTGTCGGCTCTTTCTTCATCCTTTTCTCAGAGAACAAAAACAAAAAAAATTCAGGGCTCAAGTCAAAGCCCCAAACTGTACACTGTACACAGAGAGTCAGAGATAATGATGAAGGACAAGGAGGGAGGGGGAGAAGGGTTTTTATCATAATAAAAATATTCTCCATGTATAATGAACAAAATACATAGTGAAATGTATATATCACAGAGATCATGTTGATGATGATGACAGATCACCTGAAAGTTCTTCTTTTTTTTGAAAGTGAAACCTTTCCTATATAAAATGTATGTGTGTAGTTCTTTATATTTATGAAAAGATGAAGTCAACTGATTTTTTATGGATGAGCTGCATACTTCCCCAAATGATATGTCTTGGAGATTGCCGTGGATTATTAGTTCTACTCCCGTGTAAAATTATTTTTGCGGTTTCCTTTTGTACCCAATCTCAATTTTCAATGAAGGTGGCTCTCTTTTATTCTTCTTTCCTTATCATTATCGAATTCGGCTGGAGGCAGAGGTATACCTGGATAATTCCCCTCGTTTTTTCTTACTGGAAATTGTAAACTGGAATTGGAACTAATTTTTTGGTCATTTTTTACAGTGATATTCTTTTAAATTGAATTTTATTTAAATTGAAATATATTGAAATTTTAAAACTGGGCATTGAACTATAACTTTAAAAAAAAGAGTTTAAAAATAATTGGATAGTGTCTAAATTTGGTGTACTGTACAGACATGACAATTTCCATTTATTTTTTTGCAATAATAATTGGGTGTCAACTTACAAAAATTCATGACATTGTATAAGTGAACCATGTTAAATTTTTAAAGTGGAGAATAAAAATATTTTTTTTTGGTCAATGTCACGAACATGACAATAGAAAAAATTGTTGTTAAAATGTTTATGACATTTTTTAAAAAATATTTCACATTGTATTTTCATTTGACTATAGTGCCATTTAAATCATTTACAATTTAATATTTTGCAATTTGCAATTTTTATTTCTCGTTGATTTCACGGTCAATGTCAATAAGTTGAGCTCGTCCTCCTTTTGCATTTCTTTTTAATTTGATATTGAAAAAGAAGTTTTCGTGTAACAAAAAGGTTTGGTTGTAAGAGTCATGCAAACATACTAATTTGTAATTATTTCAATTGTCAAGTGACATGAAAGCATACTTTTGCATGTAAGTAGAATAAATGATTATGTAACGATAGTTAAATTGAATATTTAAAAAAAATCAACACAACTCCTGTACACATTACACTATACAAAAATGTAATTGAACTCGAGAAGAAGAAAAAAAACACGATAGAGAATATTAATTGCTACTGGCCTGGCATGGCAGTGACTTTTGAACTTGATGAGAGGACTGTAGCATTCCAATGAAAAAACATAGATTGTATACAATTTTTTGTATTGTATTTGATATCCGTAGGTGGTCATATAAAATTTAAACAGTTGAACGTTTATGGCATGATTTTGATTATCAAAGAAAAAATAAAAGAAGCTTCTTTACAGTCTCATTGATGATGTCAAGGTGAAGAAGATGAAGCGGAAGCTGTCGATGAATTTTTATGAATGTTCAAACCATCACAGTCTATTATAATACCTCTCTCTCTCTACCTTTACAGATTGAATATTACTGTGTATGTTTTGGTAATATAAAAACACCGTGGGCAAATACAAAAGGACCCCAACATTATTGCTATTCCAACAACAAGTTCGATGACTTTTTCTTCTCACTTGTCTCTCATCTCTTGTGGCCACGACAAGCTTGTCTATAATATTCTTTTTTTGGATCTTCTTCTCAGAGAGAATCTCTCTCTCTCTCTGTCCTTGTCGTTCGTCAAGTCCCTTGTGGTTCGCTATGGGTGTATGAACACGACGTTTGAGATTTATTCAGTCGTCGTCTCTTTTTTCGTAGGAAATATTTTTCATTAGATCTTTTAGCATCTCTCAACATCTGTAATCTCAGTCTGAGCCTCAGTCTTTTCAAAACCTCAGTTACTTTTCTTGTTTTTTTCCCTTTTGTTTGAGTCTCTTGCCTTTTTCTCATCATCAGTGATGAGATACAATTTGGAGTCGATGGGATGCAAAAATTGCATTGACAGTGGGAGTACTGTACAGGGTTTGTACTAAATGGGCAAAGTTAAAAAAAATGTCTTGTGAATTGACAGAGAGAAGAAGAGGCAATTCATTAGAAAAAATAAATATTTTTTGTGAATAGAAAACAACACCTCAAAGTTTGAGGCTCAAACTTCTAGTAAAAATTTCACACTGTACACTGCGCAGTGTAAAGAAACTGAATGAAGTTTTTTAGGTGTCTGTTAAGTTAACTGTTAATAATATAGGGGTGATGTTTTTTAAATGCATTTAATGTGCAGTGCAATTCAATTATGTAAATATACACTCACACATCCCCATGTGTATCTAGATACACGCGGAACCCACGGCACTCTCCTGTCAAATTTTACACGAAAGAAAATAGTTGTGTATTAAATAAAATATAATGATGGAAAGAGGAAAGAATATTTTATCTGATATAATTATTCTAATGGTTAAAAAAAATATGTAAAATATTTATTGGCATCAACTATAAACTATATCATCCTCTTAAGACTATGAGATCATCTTAGTGAAGATTATATAACAATACACATGTAAACTAGAAGAAAAAGAGATCTTACTTTTAAATGTATGAGATCATGGGGATTGTAAACCCTCATATAGAGGGAAAAATCCAGAGCCAGCTTTAATAAATCACTTTGCCATTTACGTGAACATTTTTACAGTTTAACTCTTGTATCATGGTTCACCGGTTTTTTTATAATATTATTTTGCTCAAAGCGACTTGATCTCAAGATATTTCTCTTTTGCAACTCTCTCTCTCTCTCAATGTTACTTTTATATTGTTGTTGTTTTGTAACGTCTTTTGTATTGGAGGGAAGGATGTTTTATGAGAAAAGAGACGCTCCAGGTTTCTGACAGTGGCTGTAGTCACAGACATGCTGGTTTTTTTTGTTGTTGTTGTAAAGGCTATTGGAACACTCCAGTCAGGTCCATATTGAGAGACAATTGAGATGAGCATCTAAGCGAGAAAATGTATTCAAGAAATGTTAGATTCCAACTTCTTTGGTGACTCTGACTCTCAAAGGCAAGACAATGAAAAAAAATTTTTTTTTGGACTGTACAGATAGTCCACAGTTTAAGGGGGAATACCTCTACTGAATTTTGAATTAGCGGAAAACTTTTCTTGATATGTAAATATATATAAAAAAACATGTTTTTACACTTTATATTTTACACACTAGGACATGGAGATACAGATACGTGAATGTCTTTAGGGGATTAAAAATAATAATATTATTATTTTTATAACAAATTTTTATATTATGGCCTTTCAATATTTTTCTTTTCATGAGTTGATGAATTTATGATCCCGGCTTCTACGTGATTTTCCCCTTTAATTTTGTAAAATACTCAAATTTTTTTGTTACTTTTGCTTTGAGCCAGTCAACATTTTATTCATCCAATTTTTTATTTTATTTTGCACCTAATTATTATTTGCGGATACTCGTATGTTGTACATACAATGTAGAATATATTTAAAGGTGTATGATTTTTTTTGGTCAATTTAAATCTCTAGAGTACAGATATAAGCATTGACCATTATAAAACTACTGAGTAGCTTGTATAGTGTATATTATTACGATGATTTTAATTTTTAAATGTATTATTGTATTTTAAACCCGTAACAATTTTTTTTGTCAAAACATAATGAGCTCCACACTTGGTTTAATTATAGCTAATGACTTGGTAATAAGATGGAAATTTTTAATGAAAGGGAAGGATTTTCTTGATTCTTTTAATTTTTTAAAAAATTCTTCTTTCTTTTCATAAAATTCTCGTCATGCTCCTCTACGACCAAGAGAGACCTTTAATTACAGGAAAGGAAGCGCTTTTTTGATAGAGTAATAATAAAATGGGAGAAGAAGGGGGAGGGGGTACTGTTTTTTTGTGGTGGTTTAATAATAAACATTTTAACTATAAAAATTTATAAGAATGAGAGCGTAAAAGAGTTGATCACGAGGAGAGTCAAGAGATGATAAAAATTGGTTAATCAAAAAAAAAGATTTCCAATTCGTGATTATCCTTCAAACTGTTCATCCTTTTTTTTTAAAAAAAAACTATACAACTACTGTACCTTATGTACACAACAATTTAAGTTCCTAGAAAGCTCAAAAGCCGAGGAGGTTGAGTAGGTAAAAACAAGAGGGGAAATGATTTTTTATAGAATGAGAAGATTTTATAATTCGTTGAATTTTTCTTTAGTTCCTCCAAACAGTTTTGGAAGTATCAAGGGATACGCTTTTGTTCTTGACAAATTGTTCAGACTTAAATTGAGAGAGGATTTTGGGGGGAGTTGGGTTTATCATTCCTTTGGGATTTTCATGGTATTTTTTATTATTATTTCATTTCCTCGGATTCTCTCTACTTTGAAATACTGTACACATCTCCACACAACTACCTAAGTCACTCATAAAAGATGTTCCCTTCTGTTGTGATACAAAGAGACTGAGAAAAACTCTGTCATTTATAAATTCCAAGTAGTTCCAAAAAGTTTTATAGTCACAGAACAGATGAAGAAAAAAAAGAGTTTTTTTTGTATCATTGGCTTATTACATTTTACCTGTAGTTTGTACTGTACAGACTGTACAAGAGATTAATGTTAACAATACCGGCAACTTGGTTATTGTACATTGTATGCTGTATAGTACACACATATGTATTTTTTTAAATTTTAAGCTGAGTAGTTGATTGACCAAGATACTGATAGAAAGATTGAGTCTTGAAAAGATGATGACGACCAAGTTTAGGATTTAAGGAAAAAGACTTGGGTCATGTGGAATGGACATAAAGGGCAATATGAATGTGTGTACATATTTATCGGCATCTCCCTAATGTTTGTCTGTCGGTACTCGTTCTTGTTTTCTCTTTGATCAGATTATAGTTTAATGATCATGATGAAATAAAAAAATTCACCTTTAAATTATCCCTCCTGTACACTCTCTAGTACATGTACATATTATACTGTTGGAATTGATGGACTATATGCCGTTTTAAGTTGAAATGCAATAACTATCATTAAAATTATTATGAGAGCTACTATATGGATATTTAATGGGTTCTCTCTCTCTCTCTACAGATTTACTTTGTAACAGATAATGCAAAAAAGATGAATGAGGATCTTCTTTTCTCCTTGGTCTTGTCTCGTCAAAAAATCTTTTTTGCATCGGTTCATCATGAAGGTCATGACATGATTTAAATGATACAACTTGACATGTACAGGTGACCAGTCATTAGATGGGATTTATTTGTTGACAACAATCTCCCTCCTCCTCCTTCACTTTTTCGTCTGTATGAATCTCTACAGTAGAGAGACAATATAGTTTACAACCTAATTTAGTTTTAGACGGTGGACTGGTCAATGATGAAAAGACGAGGGGGGAGAGAGAAGATGATGAAGATAATGGCTACATTATTATTATTACACACTTGATGGTCAAACATGTGAGAATTACGATTAGGGGCAAGAGATGAGATGGTATGGGAATGGGAGTAGGAGATTCATTTGCATGGGGAATTAATGGCCCATAGAAATTTTCTTGTGCATAAGTTAAGTACACCTATATCAACTGTAGAAAAATGTGGAAGTAAAAAGAAGAGAAAAAAAATAAGCAAGTTTCATAAATTGAGAGAAGAAGAGTTTAAGTACCTTCAAGTTCTCAAAAGTTGCGAGCTTCATAGTAAATACTTTAAACTTTAAACTTGAGATTTGGGATGAGGAACTACTGACAATGACAATGAGAGGAGAGACAGGGGAGTACAAATACAAGGCGGCATTTGACAATAAAACAAATATTGGTTTAAAGCTGTTAACGAGGAGGACATAACGAGAATGAATGGACAGGGTTTGGTTCATGAGAAGAACAGACATGTGGAAAATCTTATGGTGATGATCATCTTGAAACATTTTTTTATACAAATGTTATTCTTTTCCTTCCAATTGTTATGTTGTTTCAACTCGTAAGAGTTCAACTCTCAAACAATTTGACAATAGTGACAATCACTACTGTTACAAAAAATGGTGGTGGTGTTACAAAAAATAACTTGAAGAAATGTTAGAATGTAGTGGACTGTATCCAGCTTGGAGTTGGAGGTTAAAAGTTTTTTCTGAGAGACTTCTGTGTGTTTAAACTTGGGAGCTTTATGATTTCCGTGGAATTTAGGAATGTTGACTTTAAAAAAAAACATTTTATGACTAGCTTCTTCAACTTTCTTCTTTTTCAAGAAGAAGGAGAAAAAAGTAATCGGAAACTTTCAGAAAGTAACATGGAGTTTATATCTGTAGTCTTAGACAGTGTTGTGGCTATCGTCATCTCCATGGTCGTTTTCTTCTAGTTTTTATGGGAGCCAACGGAAGAAAAACTTTTTTAAGGGGAAGAGTCATTTCAGGAAATAAATAAAAAAAAGTAGACAAGCTGGAAAATAACATGGAAAGAGATGAAGAGAATCTTTTTAGTATTAGTTTTTATTATTCATTCCTATTCCATTTCTTATGAGGATATTTCACTTCCAATCCAATCTCTCATCTTCCAGAAGATGGTTTCAAAAAAAAGTTTATTTTGTACTGTACAGTGTACACTGAATAAATATTTCGAATTTGACATTCTTGTCAAATCTCAAGCATCATGAATAAATGTCACTTGAATTTGCCAAAACTTCAAGTCAAGTGTTTAATTATTTAGTCAAAAATTGATAGACAATTTTATTATGAATTTAACAGTATTTAAATACAAAAGGTTACAAGTATAAGAAGGAGTGGTCAGTAGAAAAAAAGGATTGGAGAGTTGGTGACAGGTCTTTGGATGTGATGAGAAAAAAAGATTTTTTTTAAAGATGAAATAAAAATCGTTAGGTGTGAGTTTACGAGGAGGTAGAGTCTTGTTTATTTTCAAGATTATTTCTAAAACTTGATGAAGTTTTTATAAGCTATTTTGTCTGTACGTTTGTCAAGGGGGTGGAGGTTTTTGAGTTTAATATTAAAAAGTTTTTTATGTGAGCAATTACATGATAAGTCATCACGACCTGAAAGATATTGTTGGCATTAAGCACTTTGAGAAAGCCGGTAAGATGGAAGTGTAGAAGTAGCCGGTAAAAAGAAAAAAACAATTATTATTATTTAAAGTCATTTTACTTATTATAGTCATCATTTGTAGGTAAATGAATTGGACGTATAAGTAGAGAGCCAAACATGGAAGTCACTTAAAAAAATTCTATTTAATTTTAACTTGACTTTTTGTTTTTACAATTTTCTCCGTATTTTTAAACTCAATTTTTTTTAAAATTGAATAACTTGAAGGCCATTCAATGATTTTTTGCACTGTAAAGGATTTAAGTCTTCCACAGTTGGTTTTCTTGCATACATTTATGCTAAATGTAAGAAATAATTTTCTCAGGTGATCAAAGTGACAGGTAATGAAAGATTGTTGACTCTAGTCATTGTATAATATTTTGATAGTCAAGTGTATAGCCAAATTTGAAGATTTTCAAGGGTTCTCCAAAATGTCATCTTACTGGCCTAACTAGGGATTAGTCATGTCAACCAAGTGATGGAGAGTAAAGTTGAAGTGGATGTGAAGAGACCCTTGAAAAAAAACAATGATAATTTTTACTCAATGAAATTATTTGTGACTATATTAAACTACTGTAGAAATAAAATGTCTTGAAAAATATTATTTATTTTGCCAAATGCCATTTCCTCCATAATAACTAAACAGTTAATTATCAGTGGGATTCACATTCTTTTCTACCTTTAGTTTTAAAATTTTCTCATAAAAGTAAATAATTTGGAGGACCACCCCAGTAGTATTTTTTGTCCTAATGTAGACCCTTTTTATAAAGTCAAGTACTTTATCTTTTTTCCATTTGATACAAGTATGATTATGAATATGATGGAATGATTATTTTGAATATCATTATTTGTTTAATCCTTAAAGTACTCGGACTGTGACATTTCATAAAAACCTTATTATTTTTTCACTACCATTACATTATTTACATTAATAATATGAAATATTTTACTTGTTTTTTTTCAAACAAGTATAATAACAATTTTAAAAGATGTACAATCCAGTTTTTTTTATTATACTTATCTATCTGTGTACTACAGATATAAGTACAGAGATTAGAAACAATGTATTATAATGAGAATTTTAAGAATTTTTTTATTTGAGGTGGGGAGGTCTTTAAAAAAATGACATATGTATGCACATGAGTATACATGTATGAATGAAATGCAAGTTAAAAAGCAAGAAAACTGCTCTTGATATAATAGGAATCAATTATAGGATTAAACCCAATTTTTATTTGCATTATTTAACATGGATTGTCAATTAGGACTGAACAAATCTACGTCCAACAAAATATTATTTTGTATTTTATGTTCACTTGTCTATTTAAACAATATTATTTAGTCAATTATTCTTTTTTATTTTGGAATGTGGATTTTTATCTTTTTTAAAAAAGGAGGAGTTTTAGTCTCATGACTTATTATTTGTATTATTTTGTAAGTTAGTTAAAGTTAAACTCCATGTTTATTTACATAAAAAAGTTGATAATAATATTGATTGTAAGTCTTCTCTCTGCATATTTATGCACGTACAAAAAACTTAGAATTGGCATCATAATTCTTATTTTTTGAAGGGTGAGCATTTGAGGAATGGGAACCGTAGGATTATTTAATGGTTGAGTGATGATTCAACATTTTTTTTCTCTTTTATTTGAAGGAAATTAAATTAAAAGATGACATCACGTCTCTCCCTTACTCTCTTACATTGGGAGTGTAGACTGTAGAGTGTGATAAAAATCAGGGGTAAGATTTTTTGAATGGATGAAGAATATCAGTAAATTCCAATTTTTTCAAGTTTAAAAAACTTTTTAGGACATTACTTGGTACTTAAAAGAATTAGCAATTTAGTGGGCAATAAAGGTTTTCTCAAGGTGGCTAAAATTTTGAAAGGTGACGACAAGTCCAGTTTGGTCGAAATTCTGAAAAGTAAAAGTTTTATTTCGAAATTTTATTTTCTATG
>JAQIVZ010000802.1:0-49138 GCA_034700945.1 Arrhopalites spinosus | reverse complement strand
AACCTCACATGAGTGCAACTACAATAAAAATTATGAGTTGGCAAAAGATGACAAAAATTGTTGTCTTGTAAATGCTACCAGTTAGCGAGGGGTATAATATTTTTTACAAGGGATCACAAAAAAGTTGAATAAAAATAAAACTACGAGTAGACTTGAACAGTTTTTTTCCCTAACTACTTGGTCTTTGACATTTACTAACATTCATATTGCTTTCAATTCCCCCCCCCCCCCATGTTAGCTTACAGAGCATCATTTATTACTGCGGCTTTCTTACATTTTTGTCCTCTTTTTTTAACAAGCTCTCTCTCTCTCATTGAAGTAACAAAAGCCTAGGCCGAGTATCTTTTTTTAAAACCAATTATTTTATTCCATTTTTCTGAACTCGTCAGCATCATCCAAGAGAGAGAGAGAGAGAGAGAGAGAGATTTCCATTTAGGAAAAAGGAAAAAATTCCAGTGACACTAAAACTAAAAATATAGATACAAAAGAAGAGTGTAAGATTTATGAAGAATAACTCATTTCAAAAATTTCGTACCGGCCTGTCACACAATATTCTTTTACTTGACTTGAGATTACATTGGTTTTCAATTTTTGTCCATCCTTTTTTTTATTTTTTGTCTGAATTCTCATTTCAATGACTTTTATTGAACATTAAAAAAAGAAGAACATGAATTTACTCTCATTGAGATTGTGAAAGGTACGTGTAGTAGGCGAGACGAGTATTTTTTTCATTGTCTTGTATTTTTTATAAAAAGTTTATTCATCTGTAATAATCGTCATTACGCTCCCTTTCATTATCTTTTATTCCCGTTCTTCAAAACAATTTTCTACCTCCCAGTTGTACAGATACAAGGAGGCACTAGACAAAAAGAAACCCGCACAGTTTTAGTTTTGTTAATGACAACTTGTTTTGAGTGTTAAATTTAAAATATTATCGTGGTATATTATACAATCAACTTACATGTACAGGTACGTACACGTAACAATGTTTTCTCTCTCTCTCTCTCTTGAATGGCAACATCACGTACAATCCAACAATGGCATAGTTGCAGCTCAATTTCCAGTTTTCTACAGATACAAAAGATCATTTATCTAACAATAGGAGTCAGTTTTGGGAACTTTATTGTATGCAAAAGAATAGAGATTTACTCTTTAAACTTCTAAATTCTCTCTCTCTCGTGTGTTATTTGTAAATGCAGAAGCCATGGAATGGAAGAAAAATGATTTTTTAAAGAAAAAATAAATTATGACTTGTCCTTTGCCCTTTTATGTTCTCCATTTTGACAGACTAGACTAGAGAGACAGGTTTGGCACAAGTTACTTGACCATAAATTAAACAAAAAGAAAATTTTAAATACGCGTTCCAGTTTGAGTATTACAAAACGGTAAGTTTTATATTAAAGTTGAATAAATATTTCTATACATTTTACCTCCTTTTTGTATTAACAATAGCTAAAATTTACTAAGAATTCCTACAAAGCTACAAAGCTACAAAGTACTACAGCCAATCAAATCGATGGAAAATCATTATATCAAAAAAACAAAACTTGATATTTTGTACAATATGAAAAAGATAGAGAGAGAGAGATGAATAAAAGTTACCCTGGGCTCTCAGCTGTTGTTTGGGGTGACTATAGGCAAGTTTAATCAGTGAAAAGAAAGAAAAGATAGGCACAATGGCCTTTCATACCTTTTATAATAATTTAGAATATGATGATGATGGACGAGATAAAGAGAGGGCATATAGCCAATGTTATTTGTACAGTAGAGAGAGAGAGAGAGAGAGATGGATGAAAATTTTGTTGGTGTTGGTGGTTATAATGAATGGAATATGCAATATGGATATTGGACCACAGATGTGGTCTCTCTCTCTCTCTCTCTCTCTCTCTCTTGTATCACTAGAAATGAATGCTAAATATTTTGTATTTTGGCAGCCCTTTGAGATTGTAGAGCAAGAGCATCGAAAGTCGTACATACAGAGAGAGAGAGAGAGAGAGAGAGAGAGAGAGAGACAGTACCAAGAAATTAAGACAGCTGTAATCGTCCATAGAAAACATCAGTCTACGTTTTGTCTTTGTCAGAGTAATGCAAATTTCAAGAGAGATTTACATAAATAAGCATGACAAATTATGGGCGAGAGACACGACACAACACCAAGACCAACTCTTCACCAAGCCTTTCGTCTCACAAAACAATACCCCGGGAAACCGGAACTCAACTCCCACTGGATTCATTACCCCCCTAAAGACAATTAAACCGAGCATTTATAATCAATCAACGGATTCTATGAGCAAACAAACAATCCATTTAAATTTTAAATCGTATCCTTTCAAAAAGATTCCTTTACTATCTCGTATCTCTACATTTATCGTCCACGACGACTCTCATCCCCTACCATTTTATACCATTAGTTGAAATTACTATGAATTTTCTCTGTCTTTCACCCTCTCTCTCTATATCAAATCATCTTCCAGTTTGGTCTTGAATTTTAAAAAAATATTTTTGTAGAGTGTCAAAACTATTTTTACTTGTCAAAATTATCAATTAAAATTAAAAAAAATTATTTATAAATAAAAATAATATTGAACATGGTAAAAATGAAGACTGCATTCGTTGGTGATGTTAAAATTAAAATTTAACATGAGATGGATGATAATAAATTAAAATTGAATTGTTCGTATTAAAATTCCAACGTCAATGAGGGCGGTTTGCCTTAAGAAAACCATTTTGCAGAAATAAGAGGGCAATTACTGTTTAATATCGTCGACCAAGAGGGGCGGGCTGTGTGTGTTGTACCGACAATTGATGGGCTGGTATTAAAAGACGAGTGCTGGTTGAACATGGAGATGACGATGATGATGGGGCTGGAAGAACTGACTTGTCTTGTAAAGAAAATGAGGATGAGACTTAAATGTGGGCCATGCATTGTAATCAAAGAGTAAGCTTCATCCCCGGCCCTTCCACTTGGAGCTCGTTGAAAGTCATCAAAATTTTGAGAATGACGACAAAGCTATTTCAACACATAATTTTTTCTCATCTCTCTCTCTCTCGTCTGCTCAGTGAGACAAAGGACGAAGAGGGGAACAAGATTTTCTAGACTAGACAATTTTGTAGTTGGCTAATTACCCACAACTCTTTGAATCGAGTGCTCTACTAGAGTACAAAATCTTTTTCGTGTCTTTTCATGTCCAGCCGGTGTCTCTGTCTTTGTAGATTATTTTTTATTTATTCTCCTCATGAAGAATCATTTAAATTACCCAAAATAATTTAACATATGTAGCTGTTTGTACTAGACATTTGTTTTTTTGAAGAAAATTTTTCCAAAAAATTATTGTATTTTTTATATCATTAAAACTCCATTTCTTGACATTCTCATTATCAATTCCCAAAAGAAACCACAGATTTATGTTTTCTTTTTAGTACAGTAAAAAAACAAAATTAATGCACATAAATTAAACTAGAAAAGGTTAAAAGTTTAGAACAAAATGGAGCAAAAAGTCATTATTTACTAATATCATGGGACAAAACAATATTACAGATACGATGAGAATTGTGAAAATAACCAAAAAAAACGACTTTCTACTTTTCAAGATCGAGGCAAGTAGCAGAATAAGGAGGCTGGAGGACATTGAGCAAAAATGACAATGACAGGGATGGAAAAGTCATAAAGTTTTTGGTTCTATCTTGCACAATAATTTAAGAGGGGTCTCTTCATGCAAATTCTCCATTGGGTTTGTTTTCCCCTTCTCTCTCTCTCCGTCATGAACCAAAAAAAATATTTCCAAACCAAGGGAGTTTTTTTTCTCTTGATTTATGATCTTTTGTGTACATGTTGCTATCATGAGCAGTCCTCATTTTGAATGCGACAATCGCCAACAAAAAATGAGAGTATAGATTTCTTTCATTTTTATCTCTTTTTCGGACTCATAGAAGACTAAAAAAATACTCTTTTTTTCTGCTCCTGCTAATTACAATTTTTTTTGTTTAGCCCCATGATGAATCATTTAAAAAAACTGGAACCCTAAAATTAGTGGGAGGAGAAATTAACTTTTTAGAGTAGAGAAATGGAGATACTTTTACAAGTCTATGATAAAATTGATAAAAAAGAGAAAATTTTATATTAGAAAAAGGAAAGGAGCAAGTTAGATGGAAAGTGAGGTTGAGGCTTTGACTATACTTTTGAATTGGGAAAAATGGGAACTGCCAAGGCTTTTTTCAACTGTGCCGCACTCATTGTTCTCACTCTCTCTCACTCTACAGATAAAGTCCTTCCCCCTTTCATCTTCACATATCAAATTAGCCACTTGAATTTTTTTTTCTCCAGTGTGTGCTTCATCTTTTATATACGTCAGGGTGTACACAAAGGATGAGTTTTTCTGGGCTTTGCATTCAATGTGAGTGCGTCCGTGTCATTGTCCAATCAATCTCTCAAACTAACGTCTCATAACTCTTTGTATACATACTTGGCCTTATATTTTATTAATACTATACCCTCCTCTATATAATTTCTATACTTCAACCAACTTAATGACAGTGACGCTCAATGTGCTTTCTCTTTCTTTCTTTTTTTTTTTTTACAGAATACGAGCTAATGCTGTGCTAGCAAGTGTCTGTGTGAATTCTTTCCCCTTTTTTTCTTTCTTTTCAAAATCGATCTTTGTTGAATGATATGTAAAAATGTGTTCATACAATTTTAAATTTTTTTGGTACAATGTCTTGGAACTTGTAAGAATCTGAATCTGGATTGGGGATTTACAAATATTGTCGTTCCATCATAAATTAGAGTAAAACCAATAATTTTTTGGTGGGTATGTGACTTGTCAGCTTGTTCAAAAAAATTTTTTGTTGTTTTTTTCAAAGCAACTGGTCTTGCTCCTCACGTTACGAGCCTTGTCATTCATCTATGGATCCTCCTGGTTCTTTGACGTTTGACAGACACAGCAGTCATATTACATTACTTAAATTTTTGGAAAGATTCTTTACATTTTGTGGTTGATAGATTGGAGACAGATTGGAATTTTTTTAAGAGCGAGTTTCTTTTTCTCTTTGTTCTTTTATAATTGGTTTTACTATTTTATTCTACAGATTTTATCATGGGAATACAAATATTTAAGGTAATTATAAATTATCACATTCAAACTGTAATAACTGTAAATTGATCAAATGGAGTTTGGAAAAAAATTTATAATTTAAAAAAAAAGCTGACATAATGAAATAATAAAGTCTTGAGGTAATTTTCTATTGTCATCAGTTTTTTAGAGTGTGATCCATTTAACAGATTAAATTAATTATTCCTATTAACTTATCTATCTGATTTCTGATAAATAATTTCATTTCAATTCCCATTCACAGATAAAATTAATTTCTTGAATTTTATTTAAATATTTCACTTATGAATAAATTACAAAAAATTTAAAGAAATAATTAATAAATTGAAAAGAATTGGTATACCTATCTTTACAATAAAAATGGGAGATAAATTTTAACAAAAAAAGAATTTTACTTCACGATTCATTTGACGGCTCCAAAGATTATTCATGGCTATTAGAGAAAATAAAAAAAAATTGACGTCAGTTAAATTCTCATGTATTTTCCCTCCATGGGGCTCTCTTTTTGCATGTTTCTACATAATTTTTTATTATTGTTAAACTGAAAAATGCATTGACAGAATGATGATGGGATAGACACAAGCATACCCAGTGTGTAAAGTGGTGAGGTAGCTCCAAAGGCAATGATAAAAATAAGTTAAGGTAGAGTGAGTCAATGTTTGTGAAATTAGTTTCATTTAATCTGTTCAATAGAAAAAAGGACTTGTATGTGATATGAAGTGTATAAAATAACAATGGAATGGAAGCAATGCATCAGATTTTTTTTTCTTCATAGATACTCACGATTAGATAAAAAGAAGGACAGAGACACAAAGAGAGAGAGAGAGAGAAAGAAAAAAAAGATAGAAAGATTTCGAGAAGTTGTCACAGTTCTTTTGTGAGAAAAATTCTCTTCTTCTCTTCTTATAAAACATTCTTCCCCATCATAATACTCATCATATTTTCCCCCCTTATGTACAATAAGGAAATATAGAGAGAGGGGAAAAAAATAAATAAAGGCATGACGCACATAAGAGATAATACTGAGGCAGGAGTTTTTGGAAAATGACCTTAACTCACGTGGAGTAGAGAAATGACTAAAATGACATGAGGATGATGTGCAATGTGTGGAATGAGGGACCACCATGGAGTCCCATGGATTGGATGGGTGCACCTTTGAGCAAAACGAAGAGATCTCCAGCAGTGGGGATGACCTGAACACTAGGAGGTTTTTAAACGTCGGGGCCTTTTTTCACCCTTTCCACTCGATCTAATTCTTCCTCAATGACTTATTATTATTATTCTTTTATTCCTCTTAATTCTTTTTTTATTTTTTTCCCTTCATCAAACCCGCCACAAAAAAGCTCTCTTATTATCATCAATCTATTTTTTCTCCATTGAATATCTTTAATTTATAAATATGCAAAAATATTAAATAGTCTTTATTCTTACCAATCCTTTTTTTATATTAAAGAATATATTCTAGTACTACCTGTAGCTAACAGGATGAAATAGCAAATAATCAACAATTCATTACAATTTACAATTCAAAGGCACCCATGTGACTCCATTTTAGCCAGACAAAAAAACTTTTGTGTGTTTCTTATACTCGCTCGCTCGTCGCTTCTACTTTGAACTTTTCATGTTCATTTAGAATATCCATATTTTAAAAACCATGTACTTAATTACATGGAACACACCGCCGTCTTTGACTCACTTGTAAATATTTTTTTTTGCTGATATACAATTGTTGGGGAGAGAAAAATTGATGGTCGTTCGTTAGCTCTTCTTGTTTTTCATGTTATTAAAATATTTTTGCCCTTTCTCCTTCTGTCATGCTCAAGAAAAAAAATTGGGAGGTTTTTTTTGTGCGTCTCTCTTTCTTTCTCTCTGTTTTAATTTACGATGAGAATTATTGTGTTAAACAAATAATGGTCCTTATGCGAAAAAATACTTTGTCCACCTGTAATGACTCTTGCTCCGAGTCATTCAAGGAACTCCATCAAGTCATAAAGAGAAACGTTAAGTCGTAAATTGTTTTCATATTTTATACTTTAAGTGTCATATAACTTATTCCATTCCCTTTCATCTTACAATCTAACATGGATGGACTTAGAGTGCGTAGTAAATTCATACACTAAATTAAATTAAAATGGAATGTGCCATTGATCTTCCTCACACATTCCTTTTATATTATGCCTTGTCTTGGCCTTACCTTATTTTTTGGTGCAAATTTTTTTTTTTGCACATATTATTTTTTTTAATGAATGAATGACACTGAGAACCATATCGTCATAATAAATTTATTTCAGTAAAATTTACTATACACATTTTTTTATACTAAAGTACAACACATAGAGAGTAAGGAATATAATATATATATTTGGTCATAAAGTGAAACTAGTAAAAAATTTCTTTCACCAATATTTTAAGAACCAGAACCAAATAGGAGGACATTAATTCATGAAAGTGCCGTCTCTCCAACGTATTTATAGTGTGCGATAATGTAAGTGAAAGGTAAATTCACTAATGCATAGCAAGGAATTTCATTTGCAAAAAACAGAGAGAGAGAGAGCGAGAGTGAGTGAAGGGAGTACGGAGCCATTAAATTGTAAAATGTTTTCTACACTACACAACTAAAATGGATTTATAGCTTCATAGTGATTATTGAACGCTAAAGTCTATTAGTCAAGTAAAAAGCATTAGCTTCGGCACAAGTGCATTTTTTTCCCTTTGGTTTCATCAACTGGAAAATGTAGAGTCTAGTCTAGAGTCAGGCCTCAGCTTTTTTGAGAGGGAGGGAATTGTGCGAAAAAAAATAGAAATTGCGAAATGGCCAATAATAATTCTTGTTGCTTTTACTGGATACCCTACAAATACATGTACGTATACACGTACACACATTTACGACTAAAGCCATTACAGACATTTACTGCGATTGACTTTTTTTTTGCTTCTTCTTCCCTTTTCCTTCCTTAAGGATGGTAAATGAAACAGCGGGGTTGTAGTAGTTTTGAGGCTATTTAAAGATGCACCCCCTTCAGGTTCCGCTTCATGGGGTTTATTTCATTTTATTTCATGTTTTATTATTGTTGGCGATGATTGCTCCTCGGCTAGACCAAAACCTCCTCCCCCCTTTACATACAGTATAATATATAAATACATATAAACATCTCTCTACTAAATCCGGATTACATTTTTTTGTATCCTTTTCCTTTAGAAAACAACAAGACAAGACATGAGGCCACAACACAACCAGTCTCAAATACCTGACGATTCTTTTTTTTATGTATGCAAGTAGTATCTATCTATGCTTGGGTCAGTCTCTTTAGTTTGAAACCATTAAGTTATTGTTCATGTCAAAATTGTAATGTTTCTTCAAGTTGGAGACGGCTCTCGAGTGAATTCCTATATAATTCTTGAATCCTGTGGCTCCATTTTTTTCCCATACAGTGCATACTACATACTACACAAAAAAATCTTTATTTGGTTAGCCATGGTCATGAAAAATATAATTTGAAGGTAGTTGAATGTGAATGATAAAAAGAATTTTTGTAATAAAATACAAGTTAAAATACCCCTCGTCTTTTTTTTAACAAGACAAATGTATCACTAATACAGATATGTACATTTCATATAATGTGACAGTCAAGTGCACGCTGAAAAAAAAACTACGTGCAGTTGTTCTGTTTTATTCTAAACTCTCTCTCTCTTGTAAAAAAATCTATAACAGGAAATGGAAATATCGAATGCAGTCCTCGGAGAATCGAAATCCTTGAGATGGAATCCGCTACTCCATTCAAAGCTTTCCACATGTACGGCTTCACCGGATTCTACGAGACCTATACAAATTATTATTGAAATAGAGCACATGTTTTGCCTTCCAATAAGTAAAGAGTGGGACTTGTGTTTTTTTTCTACATATTATATACATACTATTTAAAATAGTTTCCAATGTCAAGACCCAAGGTCTTGCCACTTGCAATTTTTTTCCCATTGGTATTGCTCTCTCTCTCTCTTTCTCCAGATCGTCTCCACCAATTCTTACAATGTTTCTGTCACCCTCTTTTGCAATTCTGAGTCACATTATGTTGGATCAATGCGTGTACTGATACAAATACTACTGTGGGGGCTATACATGGCATAAAATATATATAAAAAAAATATATTTTCCGCTTGTTGTTGTTGTACTTTCCCCACTCTTACACCCACAGGAGTTCTTATAATCAGAATATTTTTTGATGCAAAACTGTGTATAGTGGAAGCTATATGTAGATAGATGGGGAAGGTTTATATATTAAATGTATCTTGTCAGAGAATAAAATGGCCATTTTTATATATGGTTCAACCATCTTGTGTCTCCTCTCTTGTAAGAATAATATGAACGAGTGTGTCATTGATAGGCATTGTTATGATAAAAAAATTGTAACCATCACATGCTATAGAAGTGATATATATAGACAGTACATTGTATATATATTACACAGTTTAAGACTACGTAAAAGCTAAAGCAAAGGACAGAATGGCACTTGAAACGTTGTTAGTATGAGGTTACGGCTATCCCTTTCAATCTTCCGTTTTTTGTTATCTAATCTGAACACATAAGAAGAGGAGGACCAAAGTTAAATGTGGAGGGTACATATTTTGGTATGCGTAAGATTGTGCGACTTATGCTAGTTTTTTTTTTGGTATGAAAAAAAAATAGAAGAAAAGGGACGAGGACTCGTACATTTACGTAGTCGTAATTCATTCTCTTTTGTTAGAAAAAAAAAATTCACCATTTTCATATTGTCATATGTGAAAACCAGGAGAGGCAGGGGCTACTCACAACAAACCAAAAACTAGTCAAGCCACCAGAAAGAACCGACAACCACCAAATTCTGAATATACGTAACCCCCTCCTCCTCAGTATGGAATATAAAAGAGACAAAATAGTATGAGCTTTGCCAGCCTTTCAGAAAATTGAAAATAAAGAACCATCCTCTATGTGTGTGTATGCCACACATTTTGTACAGTATATGAGTAATAAATATACATATAAATATAAATATTATACACATTCTCCATTTATTTTTAACTCCAAAGTAACTGATATATCTTCAACAATGACAATTTCAAGTGGTTGGCTCTTATAGGGATGAGTAAAGAAAGGGAAAAAAAGTATAAATATCCAATATCTTTAACAACAGTGTAGATTACATGGGATGGTATGCTATGGAACAATTTTTTTTGACTACAATAACTGATCTATGTATGGAAATGAAAAAATAATTCTGAGAGAGCCGACTCTTCTTTAGAGAGACATGGAGACTCGTGATTGGGAACGGAAAATGTTTCCTTCCTTGGCCTGTCCTTGTTGAAGTTTTGCAAAAAGAATATTCTTTTTTAAATCAAAAAATATACTTGTATGTGTACCATGTCTGTATATATGTATATGAGTACAATAAATAATGGATGACACTTGCTATCACTTACCAGCTTTATTGTGTGTCATCCTCAAAAAAAAATTCTTTGCAATTGCCATGGCCCGACACAAACATATACGTACAAGCATAAGTATACAATAAAAGTACGTACAGTAGATGTACCACACACGCTCCAATTTGAATGGATGTTGTTATTTCAATCTATTTGTAAAATCATAAATGACGTCATGAACGGTCATGCTCTTAAATTTAGATGTACAAAGTATATCAATTCAAGGGGCTGAAGGATGAGAAGGGTCGGTCGGTCGGTGAGGAGTTTTCATTGGTGTACTTATTTTTATAGATTAGTTGTTGGTGTGCACTTGTGTGTGTGTTTATGTTTTGTGTTGAATGGGAATAAAATCAGGAATAGGAATTCAACAGTTTTTCAAGGGAATATGGAATGTCACTTGTATAATGGCGTGTGGCAGGATTCTACTGAATCCTGCCAGGGAGTAGAGAGAGGGAGAGAAAGTTTCACAAATGTGTGTGTTTTTTAGGCTCTGCCATGTCACTGTTCCTCTGTACCGGAGACATTGATGAATTGCTTATGGAACAAATGGAGGTGCATGATGGCAATAATATTACACATTGTGCCCAACATATTAATAAGAAATGTCGGGATTAATATCCAATGCTCTACCTCATACTCCCCACTACACTCCGTCACTGTATCCTTTTTATTTTTTTTCCATACCTTTTACCCGTGACTGTGGTGACAAGCGATTTTCATTTTTTCTCTCTCCCTCTCTCTATTTCTACGTCCGTTCAAGTAACACCACACAGCAGATATCGATAGGGTTCCCAATATTTGTATTATTGACGAAATCATTATTATTATAAAGTTTTTATTTTATTTATATTTTATTTAATGCAAATGCGCCAAAAAAAGAGAAAAAAGTCTCATCTCGGTTTGTTATTCAAAGTTTTTTTTGTCATTTTGAAAAAATAAATTAGCCAAAGGGAGAATACATTCAAGTTATACCTATTTGTAAGTATTAGAGAGAAGATGAATTGAACAAGATGGGGAGGACGGTAAAGATGAAAGAGAGAGTTTGATGATGATGGTGTTATTGAAAGGTTGTGAAAAGAAGCCGAATTGTTTGACTTTTATTTGAAGCTGGAATGAATAAGGAGATGAGTCTGGAGGTTGGTGAGAGGACATTGGAGAAAAGAAAGATAACTAAAGGATACGGATAATGGGGATGAGATAGAAAGTGTGGGATGAAAAAAGTAGAGGTAATGGCTAGAGGATGAAGATGATGAGGAGGGTTGTTGGAAACAGAAGGCAAAAGTTTCTACTTGTAACAAGAGTAGAAAATACTTTTATATATATATAAAATATCATATCCAACTTACATCTCCATCTCTAACAATTATGTAGCTCACTCAATCTCTTACAGAGAGAAAGAGAGACAGACGTCATCGTGAAAGTTGAGGGAATGAAAGCGATGGATTTGCATTAGGCAAGTGATGAATATTTAAAGTGACAATAGAAGAGAAGAAAACGGTACGGTTTTTGAATTGAAATATGCGTCGACATCATCATGAAAAAGAGACCAAGTTGATGGAAATATTAATAAATATGAAAGCTTGCTCTCCTTCCTCTCTCTCATCTTCCTCTTTTCTCCCCATCCAGACTCTCTCAATGTCCTCCCTTTTTTGCTTTTCACTTTTTGAAAAACTTTGAGTGATTTCACCATGTGTTCTTGTCGGTCTTTTTACCACACGATAGTAAGTAAGTTTCTATATATATTTTTTTCACATAATCTTTGAAATATGATACCAAAAATATGATACAGGATACCACATTAGATATTATCGTATAGAAATATTAAATGTACACATAAATTATTTTTATATGTATTAAGTATAGCCATAGTCTATTTATTTATCTATCCGTCATCAACGTCAGCTTTTTGTTCCGCACCTGCCTCTCATCATCAAGATTATGAGTCGATTAGGATTTATATAATGATTACCAGGCCATGTTTATGTTATTTCAATACCTTTTTTTCTCTCTCTCTCTCTCTCTCTTCGTATTAATAAAACAATTCTATTGTGTTACCCATCTGTTTTTCACCTCCTTTTCCTATCCATCTTCCTATCTCACTTCCTCTTTTTTCTTTTTCATCAAAAACAGAAAATAAATCTGAGAAAGATGAATCAAGTGTAAGTGTACAGAGAGAGATAAATATAGAATTTTCTTTTGTTTCTTAATTTATAATTATTTTTTATTTTTGTATCAAAATATTTTCTTTAAAGTGTCCGACTGTCAGGAAGTTGAATGAGGAGAGATTAGTAAAAAGTGTAATATTATTTGTTTATTGCGTGATATGAATACTAAATCTTGATAGTTTGGATAAAACGAGTGATGTGATTGAAATATAGACAAAAGTAGTCGTCTATATAAATTTGTATGTACATAAGTTGAAAGAATCTCACACCAAATAAAATCCATGTTCCTGTATAGCTCAAAAAGAGAGAGAGAGAGAGATGAAAAATAAAAGAGACAAGATTCATCACCGTCAGCTCTCATTCCCTCAATGGTTTTCAAGTTTAAACTAAACACACATCCATTCGATTACCCCTTTACATGATTTTGATGGGACGATGCCGATGTGACTACTAGACTAGACTCCGGTCAGGGTGGTAATGGAATTGAGGATGATCATGTAAATGGATTTATTTTTTGTATTTGAAAAATATCTACTCTATCGAACCAACTTACAAGTCAAGATTAATATGTGTCAGTACATTTTACCAATCTCGTATCATGTCTCTTGTCGGGCGGTCGAGGAAAGATTGAACGTACGATCGAATCCGATCATTTCCTCCTCCATGCCCAATATTACCATCAGTGACATTGTACATTTATATATGTTCCAGAAATACTTGTACGAGGAATTAGAAACATTGTACAATGTGTACTATATGGAGAGAAGAACGGATGTATAATTTCCATTGGAATTGGAATTAAATGTATCCCTACATGCTGTCAGTTGATATATATATATGTATATTTATTATATTCTTAAGTCTTTTGTAGCTAACCAATCATGACTAGGTTTTGTATGTACATATGTACACATATATTAATATGTGTGTGTGTATATTGGTTTGGGTAGGTTTGAAAAGCTTCCCCAAATAATAATTCACTTTTTTTATTATTCCATTACCCCACACAACTCGGTCTGATTAAATTGTCTCATAAATTTTCTTTGTAGTCGGTCTCTCAAATTAAGAATTCAGATCTGCTGTTATCGAACTCCTGTCCCGGTATCAAGTTCAAGACGCCACCTTTTACCCATTTCCCCGATAAATCATCATTTCCACTCTAGATCTCTTTCACTTACAAGTTTTCTACTCGAGTTATACATTTTCCCGGGTAGGAGGGGAGGAGGGAGGATGTATCAAGTTATCCTATTATAGATCCTACTCTATTACTTTCTCTTTTTTTTTTTATAAATTTGTGGTAAAGGTGAACCTTAATACTTTCCCCTCCCTCTCTCTCTTGTGTCAAATTTGGCTCCACTTATGTATCGTACAGATAGTGGGGAATCAGTTTTTATTCCCCCAAAAAATTACTTTGAAAGTTTACAATTTTTTTTACTAATATTATCAAAATATTATGCCTAGATCTCTTTCATCAATAAAGACAAAGGAGAAAGAACACAATTTTGCAGAATGATATTTTTGCTAATGTCTGTATTTAATTGAGAAATTTAATTTTAAAAAATTAAGATATATACAATAATATCGTCCTACTGATATAAGCAAAAAGTCGTATTTAATTAATTCAACTATTTTTTGAAAATCAAGAGAATTGTGGTAGAGCAGTGAGAAAATCAGGGGAGGGTGAAAGCATAAATTCTAGGACGGAGCTGTACGGAGGATGAGTGTACAGTGTGAATTGAGCATAAAAGCATGTTTTATGTTCATAATTGACAGACTCCCCCTCATAATTGTCTACTTCAGTTGTCAGGTTAATTAGACAACTCTGTACATACACCTCACAGTCAGTACATCAAATCCAACCCTGCTAATTAATTAGAGTATCATGCAAAGAAAGGGGGATCGAGAGAGAGAGAGCGAGTAGGGGATCAGAAGGGATCAATTTTCTGTATCCGATGGCATGTTTTCATGTACAGATGACAGATACGTCGTTTCAACCTCAACTTGTGGATTTTGGATTAAAATCAACGGTAAAGAAATAACAATGCCCCCACAATTTTGGTTCTCACGTTTACTTATTATCTGTACTCTACACTCTACAGTCTACACTTTTTAGACAAGAACAAGGTCAAGTTGTTTAAGTGTTATGAATTTTTACCATATATGATGTATAATTTTTATATTGTTTCTGAGTAGGTAGTTTTATTTACATGTTTCTACTTTGTACTTGAACCACCACTTTGGCTTTTACAGATTTTTTTTTTTTAAAGTTGAGGCACTTTACTTCTTTCACAAAGTACCTGAGGAGTATGTGATGTAATGTTGAAAAGAAATATTAAATCAGATGGTTAGATATATAAATTTTGGAGAATGATTATTAATTGGTGGTTACACTCATCTTGGTTTTTAGACTAGACGGTCGACTTATGTCCAACAAGTTCCTTTTGCCTTTTATGCCGCCAAGGAGAGTCAGAGGCTTTACCGCATTTTCTGACGAGTACAGTGTACAATGTACAAAGCTAACTTGACGAGTATTTTTATATCAATGGCTACTACATAACTTGTAGCTTGTCCTTTCATGTATTCCAATAGATTGACCATTCTGCATAGTCTCTTGTTTTGTAAATACAAAAAGATGCAGTGTACTCAATGAACTTTTTATTATGCTTTTGCTAAGCTCATTAAAAATTGTACTGATACGACAAATCGTTCAGTAAATTCATGGTTTAAAGTAGGAACAATCGAGATACTGGATTTATGAACACTTTCAAAGTTTTTTTTACAATTTTCTTGAGAAATACAAGACAAAATTTAAAATTTAAAATAAAAATTATTGTGAGCATATTATAGACATTAAATATATTTTGAAATTTTAGTAAAACTTTTAAGAGATTTTCTTGGTGAAAAAGGAAGAGAATAAACACGAAAAAAAAATCAATGAGTTTCTCATCAAGAGCATTTAATGGAATTGACTTGAAAATCCCAAGGGAGACAAACAAGGCAGGTTAACAGCTATGTGTGCAACATTATGGCATCCTTAATGTACCTACTATTACCTTTGCCCTGACGCAAAGCTAATAGTAGGGCTAAATGGACCATTTATTTTACAACCACAATTATGTACAATCACAACATACGCAATACAAACACAACGACAAGTGCACAATTAAGCTCCTCTCTTATTTTTTTCCCTTTTGCTACTGTCTGACTGCAAGTATTTTTATTGTCCTTTGATTATTGTCGTTTAAAACAATGGCTTCTCATTTTGTTTTCAATTTCTAAAAGAAAAAAAACCAAAAAAGGGTAGCTCGCTCTCATCCCAAAACTCCCTCTTTAACTATTAAAGTTCCTCACGTGTAACTTACCTGGAATTGCAATGTGTGTACTTATCTGTACAAAAACTGGAAGACAGAAGGTGGGGCCATGATGAAAATGAATTGTTAGTATTTTATTCTTTTACATTTCTAGGGCGAGGAAATGTCGTGGGATGCACAGAGCAGTGGTAGTGGTAGATACAGATCCAAGAGGGAGAAGAAAAAAATAAGAAAATTGTACCTGCTAATGAACAGATTAATTTTATGTAAAAGACCAAAGAAGCTTCCGTCATTAACTTAAAAATTTAGATTTTTTTTCGATTAACGTCTTTGTCTTTTTTTCTCTCTGTCGCTCCACTAGAAATTTATGGAGTGAATGAAAGTGGGTGTACGAAAGAGAGAAAAAAATGTGTTTAGTTACAAATTGAGTCGATAAATGCAAGTGAAAAAAAGGGCAAATGTAGAATAAATATAATGATCTAGCAAATATGGACCATATAGGTAGAGTCTGGTAGTCGAGTAAATGTGAGTTAAGAAAAAAAAGGAAGGAGTGGTACAAGTCACGAGTATTCGTCCGGAGGCGGTTGGCTGACTGGAACTTAGTTTTGTTTCCCCTCAAAAAAACGGAAAAAGAGAGAAGAGAATAGGGACAGAATGTTATCTCTCATAGTGGTAGTATAGTGGTTGCGCCATTATCTATATTGGCTCAACTTTCCATTAATTTCCAGGTCTCCAACGAAGTGCCGAAAGATTGATGTATGAGCATCGGCAAGAGACGATTGCCTTTCCAAAGAAGAAACCTTCCACTCTGTCATTTTCTCCCTCTGTTCTTTCCTCTCTCTCTCTCTCCACATACAGATGTACATCCAAAGAGAGAGAGAACATTATAGAGTACATACATTTATATAATATATTGGTCTCCATGTATGTAATCAAGGAGTAGAACAAGACACGCTAACACTGGGAGACTAAGAAAAAGAGGGAGAATTGAACGCCAAGACAAAAACCCAACACCATATTATTTGTCCACCACACGAATCCTACATCACATATGTATACAGATACAACACTCTGTTATTTACTCAATTCTTTATTGTAAAAAGACTCTTTTTTTGTTATTTCTACTACAATATAATGTACAGATACTGTACAAATACCGGAGCTCATGCAGTTGAATGTGCACCATATTATTTTGTTATGTAACTTGCATCGGGGAAGATAATGTGTAAATGGGGAAGTGTATCATAAAGACTGTATTTTGTATTCAGTCTAAGAATTATCTTTCAGCTTTCCCCTTCTTGAATTTCTACAGATATATGTATACTATGGCTAAATTGTAGACTCCGCATCTGTCATAATCTTGAGTTGAGCTACCATTTTACGTTGATAAACTTGGGATGCTGTCACTTGTAAAGCCATGGTTGGAACATCAGCACTGCAATTCTTCTTAGTCTTGAGATCCCTTCAACTTGTTCATAATAATCCATTTACACTTGCCTTCCTTCCATTAATTCTATTGCGTGTGGACCAAGTTATATATATTCTCTTGGTGCATTTCTTTTGCATTATTTTCTTCATCTTCCTCCATGATTAATTTGTTTTACTGCATTCCTCACAATGGATTGGTTTCCCATCATCTGCCCTCCTCTCTCTCAAAATATTTCTCAACATTGTACAAATACTGGAATTTTTTTAGTGTACAAAAAAAACTCAAAGGTCTCCATCTCCATGTAATACAGATATTGTACAAGTTTTTAACTTGAAAATATTTCAAGAAAAACTGTATTGCACACACCAAAAATGAAGACAGAGAGAGAGGGAAAGGAGCGGAAGCTAGAAAAAATAGGCAAGAGTCTATGGGACTTTATTGTTATTCATCTCACAGAGACTTGAGAGTTGAGTGAGAGTAGAGAGATAAGATTCACGAAAGAGCTTCAATGTCAAATATTCATGCCGAACTATGTAACATGAATGAAGAGAGAGACAGAGTGTTCAAAAGATAATACTAAGCATGTTCCATGTATCATGAATTTACATGTAAGTATGGACAATGAGTACAGTGTACATTGTATCCAGATTAACATGGACAAAAATCTCATATTGGAATGTACACGTTGTGTAAGTAAAAATCATGTTCAATTTTTTTTTCACTGGGGGTTGTAAAACTGTTCAAGAAAAAAAACTAAAATGGATAATTTGACTATCAGTAGACGGCGTCGTCGTGATCAAAAAATTTTGCAGTCTTTCAAGCTACTTTATAAATTAATATTGTAAAAAAAAATTCAATTTTTTATTATAACATACTTTTTTACTATGTCCCTTTGATTCTTTTTTGCTCCTATAATTCTACTGTAATCTATACAGGGATAAAATTGATTTTAAAAAGAAGAGACAGAATCCAATCAACGAGTTTTGTAAATCTTGAAAAAAAAATTAAAAATAAGCATATTATAAAGAGACAATTTAAAAGAGGATTAAATATTTATATAAAATGTTATGGAGTGAAAGTACATAAAGAAGTTGGACTTAAACCAATTTAATCGGTCAGGGGGTTGATTGGAATTAAAAGACACCCCTACAGGAAAATAAGACTCGCTCCTGTTTCCACTTGAGCTTTTATTTAATCCTAATCGTGAGTCCCATCAGTTTTACATGTTATCCAATCAATGGCAAATTTATTATGTAATATATCACATGAGATATACATATTTCAAGGAAATAAAGGTTAAACGGATGAGTACCAAGGATGCCATTGTCAACTTTTTTTATGTAGAGCACAAACATGTATAATATGCATGCAAATTAAAATCATCTCAAAATAATTCAAATTCACACGTATAAATAGTAGATGAAGTTAAAAATGATTTTGAATTGTCATTGTCAATTTATCAGTAGTACATGTCCATGGGACTCACAATACAAAACGGCGTTTCAATTTGAGAAAGACATCATGTCATGTCACACTGTACAATTAATGAGTTGAAAGTTGTAAATTAATTTTTTGAGTTAAATCACAACAGCCGCTGTACGTAACTTTTGGAAAAAGTTTATGGAAAGACCAAATAGTAAACTTTGTTACGTATACTAAAAGTATGCAACAATTCATGAATGGTATTGTGACTAGGAAATGATGGAATAAATTGAGCAAGACCAATTAAAATGATTCGAGATCACGCATACATACTCTACATAGTTATCCTTATACAGTGAGAGAGGGAGAGAGGGAGAGTAGAAAAGTGTAAAATTTATGTTCATTTTCTACACACAAGGTCCCAACTCTTTCTCATTTTATGTGTACATAAATGAGTGCTCGTGTCATTTGAATATTCATTGAGTCATTCATTTATTCCATCGAATTTGTTCACTCATCTATTCAGATTTGTATCATTCTATTTGGGCAGACAAGGGAAAAAACGATGGCTCACGTTCTCTCTCTCTCTCTCTTTATGTAATACAGCTAAATAATTACATATGGATGAGTATAAAGTATCAAACCCCTTGGTCTCTATCCCTTATACACAAGATTTATCATGTACATTATGTACAGACAGAGCAAGTCTTCACCTAGAGAGAGAGACAGATGAAGGAAAAAGTGGGCATTATAATTTTTACAGATCAAACTGTGAATGGAAAGTTGAAGGCAAGGTTTTTGTGATTAAGATAAAGCAGACATTTCGTAAATATTATATTAATTCCTATTAGCTCCTATTAGCTCATCCTAGTTTACATATTTATGTACATATCAATATCCGGACGGTACGGAACCAGAGGGGGGACCATACTAAATACACAAAAAAGTTGTACAGTGTATATCTGTACATTGACTGAGAGACATAAAGCGTAAGTAAACAAAATATGAAATACAGAGACAAATGCTTCATGGAGGGTACGGATGATGATGATGGTAATGTGGCTTTTGTACTTCAAACCATTATTACCAACGAGAGCGTCTCACCGGATGAAGTCATGAGGGAGTCATGTCAGCCACGTGACCTGAATAAATGATTTCTAAATCACGTTCACTGCCAACACCGAATATGGTAAATTGTATAATATTATGTACATGCTCATAATTTTACTCGTTTTATCAATGGATCATGTCTAAATTTCATAAAATAACCAAGTTTTGATTCCTCTTATTAAATTCAAGATATTTTGTGATTTACTCGTCGACTTTTTTTAAATGTCACTCTTACAAGTTTCACAATCACAATTTAAATGTTTTGACAATATTTCGTTTGCAATATTGATCATTATGTTGCGACTGTAGGACTCATTGGTGTGGTGGAAGATACGGAGCTTGGTGTTCCTGTACAATTTTTCTTTCCATGAGCTTTAACTCTTGTACGTTGATTTCCATTTGTTATTTGTGAGCCCTGCGGTTTAAATCCTAAAATTCTATTGATGTTTGACTCGTAGAGACCATTTCCGTTTTCACCTGTAATTAATTAATATTTATTTTAGAATATTTTCAATTGGTTTGTTTGTTTTACAAAATTTTAAGTCACGTCTTAGAATTACTTTCTCCGTTCCCCTCCTCATTTTCTAGCCAAGGCTTTTAGAAAAAAGAAACCAAAGGAAATATTTACAATTAATTGTGGACAAAATTTGACAATACTTTAGTTGATTTTACCTGTGAGTAGACACACATGACCAGGACTGCTAAAATTAATACAATCTTCATTTTGTGTTTATTTTGACACTGGTTTTTTGAAGATTTATAGCTAAAGTGAAAGTAAGATGAATTCGACTGGCTAGTTGCAAGGCAATGGGTAAACTGAATATCTTAAGAATGAGTTTCCAAATTTATACACCAACACCGGATATTTATAATTAAACTTATTTTGCATATTCATTTTAAATAATTTCCTCAGGTTAACTACAATATGACAATCGTAATAGGTCATATTTTGTTGAACAGCTTTTCTACAATAAATTTGAAATTGTCCATGACTTTGTCCTCCATACCAAAAGTGTACGTACCTATTTTATTATTGATGAGAAGGATGGGCCTTTTATTATACTTGACGATTTAAATAAATAATGATGTTAAGTGATTGGGAAATTTTTTCATTTTAATAAAATTATTTTATTTTACTATACAAACAACTCTTATTTATATTTAAAGTCCCAATAATTTTCATCAGTGATTTTATGTAAATCCGAAATCATCCAATTTGAAGACTTTTTTAAAGAGTAGCTTTACAGTCATGAAATTGACCGTCATTAAAGCTCGTTAATTTTAAAGTAAATTTAGTAAGCCATTTATAACTTGAAAACATTTTGTAGCTGCTTTGCTGTGAATGAGTAGTTACAAGTTACAATGAAAATAATAAAAGTACAAATAAAACTCTGAAAATGCATAATAATCTGTCATAATGAACATAAAAGTTTATTTTCAGAAAAAAATGATTCCACTCATGGAGTGACTATAAGGATGAAGCAAGAACTGATTAAAATAGATATTTATTTGTTTTGGTGTGGTATGATGCGGCACGGCACAATGGGCGTTTAGCCTTTGAAGATAGAGCATTTTAAATGATTTAATATTTACACGACATTAAGCTCTCAATGTGGACTGCAATGGTGTCCATGTCGGAGAGACATTATGAGAACAGTGACTTTAAAGTGTAAACGGTAATGTATGACAATCCACATTTCCCTTCATCATGTGTTCTAGTTTTAAACCATAACGCTCATAAAATTGACAGTTTTTCATTTACATCAACTTTCAATCTAAACTGTAGTTTTTCTTCCTTCCTTTATAAATTACAATTTGTAATTTAAATCTTTCAATTTGTGTACATTAATTGTAATCAAATTTAAAAATTGACGTGATTTGATTCAATTTTACAAAAAAGAATTAAATAATATAAACGCCAATGTATTTATTGTTTATTGTGACTTGTATTAGTTATGTATCAATTGGCTCTGTAGACATAAACAAATTGTGGAGTAGTTAACTAGACACATTGAATGCTCTGTAAAAAAGGGCACCCAGCGGATACATAAATCTACCCGAGCCTGGTTTTACAAGACAGCCTCTCCTACTTGTGTAGTTCAACAAATTTGTCAAGACCCATTCCAGTTTTTTTGGAAAGTGTAAACGAATAAAAAATATTGTAAAAATTTCTACAAGAATCTTTTATTTGTGAATCGCCTTTACTTTAAAGTAAGTCAATTTTTTTGTCTTTTATTCCTAATTTCTGTCAAAAATGCCATAACAAAAAAAGTGAGGTTTTTCAACACGAAGAATTGTACATTATCTATTTATTGCTCCAAACACAAATGCGTGAATTTCGCAGAGTTATCAGTGACTCATTACAATATTCGTAGAACTTTTCTACACTCATAATTGTTCCCTGTACCCAAATAAAGAGAGGAAGTTTATGTAACTTTATACATTTAAGGCAAGGTACAACTGAAAAAAGTTTTCGTTTCATAAAAAGTCAATCATAATGTTGACCTGAGTAAAGCTCCACTAAGCAATATTAAATTCAATGTCTACACAGTAACCAGTGACGCATTAACTATTTTAAATAAATAAACCTCTATGTGATACCTCTTGAACAAATAATAGGATACTATAAAATTATTATTGCCATATAAGTAAAGTCACAAATCCTTTGGATACTTTGATTATTCTCGATATTATTTTTTGTCTGTGAATTTAAGAAGAAAAAAAATCGAATATATTATTTCTTTTCTCAAATGTTGAACTATATCCATTTAAAGTGAACAAGAAAATAATATGGTTGGGATTATTATTACGCTAAAATATAACTGTGGGCTATTCCACTCACGATGTTCATCCAAGAAAAAGAATCTAATCGAGCAATTTTTCTTTCAGCTAAAAAATGTACACACACACACAATCAGTATAAAGAATATAATATATTGTACTGCCCACAATATCCATTGGTATTGTTCAATAACAAAATGTTCTCTATTCTCCAGGAATACACCAGATTGAGTACAAAATATCTCTGTAATCTCTGTAACATGTGTAGAAGCATTGTGTGGGTTATATAACTTGTTGATGATATTTTTCTGCGTAGAGTATATATCTGTACATGTGTAGTCTTGTACATATTTGATCTAGAGACTGAATATTTCTTCTATATTTATTAGTACAAGCGCAAAAAATGGATGAGCGGAAATGATGAGAGTGTATGGAATAATAGTTTAGACTTTTCTTGACTCTCCTTGAGAGAGAGAGAGAGAGAGAGAGAGAGAGAGAGAGAGAGCAGAGGAGGTAAAATAATAATGATAAAAAATTGGCTGGACACAATCAGGAGGGAGGCACTCATGTCACGACTTGGACATGAATTTTGACTGTCACGACCAGAATGGATTTTTTCTTTAAATCCCTTCCATCTGATTGCTTAATTTTTTTGAAGGGTTTCTCTCATACTTCCAATACCTTTGGGTCAATACTGTATAATTTTCTAATGGATTACGCTTCATTTTGACGTGGTATTTAAATTTTATGCTGTAAGTATTATCTGCACAAACAAATATTTGTTTTAAAGCTACACACCACTAAAACATTTTAATTTCAATTAAATTCACTGTATTACAGTATCACAATTTTTTTTACTTATTTCTTTTAAAATCATCTCCTGTTCACATTTTTAGAGAATTTCAACAGTTTCGTATCTTGAGATGAAGAATCGATAGAGAAATAAAAAAACGGAGGGGGGGAGAATAAAAACAAGAAAAGTGCACAGAGTGCAGTTTAACGAGAATACAAAAAAAGACAACAAGGAAATGTAGCGAGAGAGAGAGATAGAAAGTTTACCCACCCTATCAGTCAAGTAATAATAGAACATGTTTTTTTACTTCGCAAAGCTATAAACATATTGATTTGCCCTCATCAAAGAAAAGTCATTCTTCCGCCATCAAATGATGCGTTGGGTCAACTTGACGTCAAGTATTATACAAAAGATTTTTTTGGGGGTGACTGAAAAAAATAGTCTACTCTTCTTATCATTCTTTAAATATGTTGGCTGACGACTTGAAAGATATACCACAAGTATCCTCTGACTTTAGAGGGAGTTTGTGTATCATTTTTTTCCACCTTTACTGATATAATACAACTTTTCCTCCCTATTTCTTCAAAAAGGGAATACAATGCTTTTAGAGGGAGGGAGCAATCTTATAAAATGTGATTTGGTCGTTGTTTGCCTTTGTGCATTGTTATACAATTGTACATATTGATACATAACATAGTGTCTCTCACCTATACAGATCAAGTTAGAGTTGGCTGACACTTTCCTGGACTCTCTCTCACTTGGTGTCTGAATATGTCTAGGGCTTCATAATGGGTGGCAGGGCAATAATGATAATGAAAGTGAGATAAAAATGCTTTTAATGCCAACTCAGTGGTTGGTTATTGTTATATTACTTTGTACACACATGACCACATCATCATCATCGTCATGGGAAAGCCATGGATGATAGAATGTCAAGCTATTCAAGATTATGAAGGATTTCTGTCTCCACTATTTACTTTTTATTTGTCTCTAGACTAAAGTCTACATTTTATTTTCTCCTTGATTTCTTATGAATTTCGTACAATGAATTATTTTTATATCTTTTTAATTTTCAAGTCAATTATATATTTTAGCTATACTTTTTTTTATTGTGGTATGTACACAAGTTCTGTACTATACATGTGTACCTATAATTTTTGCCTACAGATGTAAATATGTAGACTGGTCATATGGATATTTATGTGAACTTTTTTTTGGCCATGAATGTAAATCATTTGCTGTTTGGTGTCTGAAAGTTGAGAGAGAGAGTATTTTCCGACAAAAAAAAACTTGTCGGCTTTTTTCTCATTGTCGACTATCAATCTACAGGAGGCGGATACGACGACGTAAATTAGGAAGCTAAGTAAACTGGACATGTTGAGCGTCTTTTTTGATCTAATCAAAATCTAATGAGATACATGCTTTGGCCCTTGTTGGAATAAGGGGAGCAATTTTTTTGCTCATATATAAAATATATAATTCTCATACCTGTATACGGCATATAAGCTCATAAAGTTGTAGGTATGAATGCTAATAGCACAGAGAGAACTACCACAAAGATAAGCGGTAGTGTGTGTGTACACTTGAAAATTTTCATTATGCAAACAACTATTGACTACTTTATTAGCTATTTATTTGATTGCTTTGAAATAAATATTTTTCCCCTCATTTTTTACCTCTTGTCATATTTTATAGCTCTTTACCATTTCTGCTTTGTATTACATATGAGTACCCATACATTATGTACTTGTACTTATTATGCAGATCCAAAGGAAAAAAAGTTAGAAATTTTAACCCTGTGTCCTTGTAAGCTTTACAAAAATATAAAATAAGAACATTCTTGTCATCAGAATGAGAATTTGTTGCAAAATCCAATTTTAGTTTGACGACTCTACTTCAATTAGCTAAACAACAAGGACTTGCTACTGCGTTCGACCTTGCTTTTTTTGTCGACATGGACAGATCATTTCGATCATGGTAAGATACATATTCTTGAGGTGTCCTGCTAGATCTCATATCGTACAATGTACAACAAATAACAAAAAAAATATGCGTTGAGGTTGTATCAGTGTAGGATGACCATGTTTGTAATATTTGTGGATGGAGGGGATATATATGTATTATGTAATGTAAGTGTTGGATAAGAAGAAAATAGTTATAAAATGGTATCAGTATCTAAAAGAGGTAGGGAGAGTTGCCTTGAACTTGGAGGGGGTGATTCATTTTAGGAATAACGTTGGCAGCGAGTCATGCTCATCACACCAGGGAGCCCATTGAAAGAGGTGGGTATCCAAAGCAATTGGTGATTGCCACTACAGCTATTTTTTCGGGAAATCTTACAAGGATTTATAGGACGAGTCCGACGCTCCACTCAGCTCAGCTAACCTTTAATCATCCAACCCTGTCTCTATCAATATTCTTACTATTCTGCAAAAGAAATGAATGTAACACGGAGGGACATATTCTCATGTTTTTCCATTTTATATTATATCAGTTTCTCATGTGGCTCTCATCTTACTCACATCTCCAATCTCATGCCAAATTCTCTACTTAAATCAGCATGGTGGTGAGCTTCTTATCTCCCTTCACATTTTCAAGTCTTCGTCTTCCTTTTCTATCCTATACATCGCCTAGGCGCCTGTAGTACAAAATGTGTATGTGTATACTTTGTTTCGAATTCTCAAATACTCCAGTATCTGTATAAATTCTAATTCTTGTAATACATTTTTTCCTTTTTGTATCCATGTGGTATGCGTAATTTTTTAAAATGTGAACATGTGCATTTTTTACCGCAATTTGATAATTCTTTGTGTTAATAAATAGTAACTTTAAAAAAGGTGACATTTTGAGATTTTTAAAATCATGGTGAGAGTTTAAACGAGATTGACTTAAAAGGCTCGATGTAATCATAATGAACCTCAACACAACAAACACTTTGAATTAGTTTAGGCACGAAGTTTACATAATATTTAAAAAACTATTTAGTATTATGTATAGAATTCAAAATTAATTATAATGAGATTGAATTTTCAAGACCCACTTTTGAAAAATCCACTCTGAGCTGTGAACCCACCTTTTTCTTTTTAATTTTCTTAAGTAGCTTGGCATTCAACTAAAAATGAGTAGTAATTCAGTTGTAAATTGAAACTATTCTTTTTTCTCTATGTTTGGCCACAATAAGAAAACGAAACTGGGAAGAAAGAAAAACATTTTCCTGGACAAAAAATGTAGCCAACCCAACCCAGTATAAATTTTACATAATCGTTCTTTTTTAACTTGCTTTTAATTCCATGTACAACCTTCCCTCAATGAGGATTCTTTAACAGAGAGACAGAGAGAGAGAGAATAAATATTCTTTTCTTGAAAAAGACACCAAGAGAAAACTCCTTCAATTGTACGTCAAAAAAAAGCTTCCTTAAAAAAATCACATTAGGGGTGCATATTATAATAAACTGTAAATTTAGTGACTAAAAGAGATGGACATGCCATGTGTGTTTTCATTACACAAAAAATTACATCTAGTAGAGAGAAAAAACCCACCACTTGTTTTTGACAAATGAAGAGAAAAAAAACATTAAAAAACTCACACGTAGCCCATTTCATATTACACCTAATATATTTTATATTTAAGAGGAGCAACTAATGATAATGATAAATGTTGTAAGACTTGTCTCAAATTCCACTTCTTTTTGTCAGTTTAACTTTCATACATTTGTATATATTAGGGCAGTGGAGTGTCAGTAGGCATTTGCCATGAATGAACTGTGACCATAATATTTATGAAAAATTCGACTTATTCCTGGCTCTCTCTCTCTAGTATTTACTACGCCTTTTTCTTCATTGCCCAAAACTTACGTTTACAATGAGACAGAGAGAGAGAGAGAGGGAAGAGTGTAAGTGAAAAAGTTGGGCTTTCATTCAGCTTGACAAAGTAAATTGTGGTGCCTCGGTCATGTTGAAGCAGTTATGAACCCATTTAAGAGATAATGCCATTTTTGCTCGAGTCGCTTTACTTGAGACGTTCACACAAAAGGAAGGAAGAGTGTACACACAAAAGAAACTCAATTATTGTTCCTCGACTATAAATCCTTCTCTAATGTACGCATACATCTCGGGGTCCTCCTTCTCGTCCGTCTCACATTAATAATATTCCATAATATTATATTTATATTATTGTTATGGCTTACTTACCCACATATGTACGGAAGGGAGGTCTCCAACATTTTCTTCTTCTTGGTGGTGTGTCTCTGTGTTGAGTAGTTCAATTCATTATCCATTTTTTGAATTGAATAGTCAGTAGTATCCAGAGTGAGAGTGAGGTAAATGTTTAGAGTCATGTTAGACGCTACAAGTGATAAATAGATTGCCATTCATGCCATTCATTTTCTCTAGCCATAAACTAACAGCCACAAATACCAAAATGAGGCCCCCTCTCTACTATGAAGCCAAGGATGATGACAAAATTCCTATATCTTTTTCATTTATACAAAATAACAAACTACAAGTGGACTGGAAACATTTTTGAATTGGTCCAAGGACAAAAAAATGTATTGACCCGAGTCCTCAGGAGTTGACACTTTGTTTGGCCCTTTTTTGACACTCTCTTAACCAAACAATGTAGAGGAGCGGATGCTTAGTATAATATGGTGGACACAATTGTATTTTTAAAAAGGTGAAACTGAAACTAATATTATTACTACAGTACACATAGGGATATTAACCTTTTATTCATCCTGAATTCTGGATTCTGAAATTTACCTTGGTAACCAACACAAAAGAAAGTAATCGAACTGGACAATTCACAATTGCCTTTTTTTCTCTCTCAGCAATTGAGAAGTAAATAAGTGCAATGTGGGTAAAATGTTGACTTTGAACTTGACATTTTCTATTGTAAATTTTGACTTTTCACTTGAACCTTAACATTCTTCCTTTTATTTCTTTTGAATTTCCCTTCTTTTTTGTCCTTGTGAATAGAATGAATTACATTGTTGTGAGATTTTTATCTTATTTGACACTTATTTGAACGGGCCCCTGGGGCCCGTTCCACAAATCCAAAATTTGCATTTTGCAAATGCAAAGTGGAAAAAATCAACAAAAATTTAATTGCGAAAATTTATTTCCATGGCAATATTTGCAAAATTTGCATATGCAAAGTGCAAATTTTGGATTTGTGGAACGGACCCCAGTCCTCACTTCCGTTGACATTCCACTTTATAGTAAATTCTGTAGAGTGTATAAGTTAGTGTGCTTTAACTCTCCTCTCCATAAAAGTTTAGTTGACACAGCCTCTAATATCTGACAACAACTTAACTGAGGATAGGGGTCTCCCTTACATGACAAAATAATTTAGAGAATGTTTTTTATACTAAAAATTCAAAATATTATTATTATTATTACGCGTCACGTGTCCTGTCATATGTACAATGAATATATAATAGGAGAAAATTATGGGGAAACTGCAAGGTAGTCTGGTCCTTGTGACGTGTAAAAAAAGAGTAGAAGAAGACAACAAGGGCATCCAATGTGTTGAGCTGTAACTCATTCTGGAAAGAGTAAAAATACAGAAAGAGGGGAGGGGAGGAATAATGGATGACGTAGCTGGAAAGAAAATCTCTTTCTCTTTTTTGGCTAATAATTTACTGGAGAATGCATAGCGAGTCCAAGTTTTCTTGATCATTTTTCATATTGTCAACAAAAATAATGATAATTACAATGGTGGCTCTTTTTAGGAAACTTTTTTGGAATCATTATCATTTACTATGTAATACATATACAGTGAGCGCCCTACACAAAAAATTTGGATTACCCTAGCCCCAGCAGTATGGCGTGACTACAATTTTTTGGTGTTGGTGAAAAAGAGAGTAAAATTCCACATTGGGACTCTCTCTTGTAACAAGCTACATGGCATGAGGGGGGACGACATTGGTTCTTTTATGATGACGACAAGATTTAAGAGAGAAAGAAAAACAAGTCTCATGAAAGATGGCAAGTTTTATAAAATTATCCTCTTGTTCTTGTTTCTAATGAAAGTAGAGAGAGAGAGAGAGAGAGAGATGTAAAAAGGAGTAGCTCGACATGTGTTGTGATGACAGAGAGCGAGAGAATTGGAGACCAAGATCAGTCTCAAGAAGAGATTTTGTGTAATGTAATGTAGGTGAGAGAGTGTGTGTGAGTGTTGTCGCATAGAGAGCCTGGTCCAAGTTTTTGGGAACAACAGTTCTGTTGAGTTTTTGGGGAAGAAGTGTTCTTTCTTCTGGTTGTTGGACTGGAGGAGGAAAGAGTTGAATGGTGTTCTGGTTCACAAGAGTGAAGCGTTATAATTGGATGTGTAAGGGGCGGCTGTTTGCTGGAGAATAATTGGCCTTCTCCACATGTACATATAAAACAGCATGGGATGTGATGATGAATGTTCTCCTCTTAGTTAGCACCGTCGACGTATTATAGGCTTGATTATTCTTCCTCTTTTCCATTCATATTATATAACATGACCAACATCATATAGAGCAGAGAGAGAGGGCTATATGATGAGGCAAACTTAACCAAACCAAGTTTTAAGGAATCACGAACTACGACGGAGGGGGATAGAAGACAAAACTTATAATAGTGTTACAAGACAAATTATTAAAATCTTTCATCTTATCCTTTTCTTACATTAGGCCAAGTCCAAGTTTAAGTCTAACGGAATTTAGCATTAAAACTGTTCCATTTTAACCAATTTAATTTGACTACATCAAAATTTTACCTTATAAACAATTTTCTATAAAGAGACACTCTTTCAGTCTTTCTTGTGCGTGAAAAAATATTCTAAAACTATACATTTCAATAGAAATCTTCTTTTTTTGCATTCAAGTTAAAACCAAATCTGACGCTAGATGAGATGAGTGTGAGCAGTGAAGAAGATTTTGAGGAGGATTTTTTTTGTAACTTTTACTCTAGTCCCCTTTCTCTCATCTCTGTCTCTATATTTTTTGTTAAAGAATGAGTTCAATTTCATCTCCATTTTTTATCGTAGAAAGTTTAGATATAAAAAAGGGGATAGAAGATTGACAGATACACATAAACTGGTTTCCATGTGTACTCCAAAAATATATTCATGGAGGAGACAGGAAATACCATAGAAGGAGATACCCTCACATTTCTCCCATTTTCTATCCCCCTTCTCCTACAATAAATATTATATATCTTTAATAATAATTCCATGAACCGAATAAAATTCACCATTCATTTTCATCCCACAAAGATCATCATCCAATCTTCCATCATCATAAAAATGAACCTAGTTTTTTAGTCATTCATTATTCTTGCATATCATTTTCGATCGTTTTTTCAATTCATTGAAACTAAAACTGAGTAGACTTTTCTTTTTTTCATCAAAATCTTTATTTTTTTTGACCAATTACTTAATATCTTTGCAATTCTTTTCTCTCTTTTGATGTAAATTCCTTACGAATGTAATCTCTTGTCCGACTACAGATACGACTACACATAAAAATTTTTGGCCTACAAGTTACTCGCTCTGAATCTTTCAATTCTTGTCTTTTGTTGGAATGTCGTCTTGGTCTTTTTACATGATCATGGGATTTGAGATGAACAATCCTACATAATGAAAATGAATGGCCCAAGACATTGGCATTTTCATTGATTTGTCTACATTTTTTTTGTATAAAATCAAGAAAAAAAATGGCTTTTTTTTCTGTATGTACAGAAACAGATATACGTACAACAAAAAATCAAGATAGAATAAATATTTGCATATTAAAAACTTTTAAAGTTAAATGTCAGTTTTGCTTCTGGTGTGCCATATGAGTGTACGTGTTTGTTCAATAATATGAATTTTCAATTAGTATCTGTATACATTTGTTCATTTATGTTGGGTATGGCTGGTCGTGACTTGGAGAGTCACATATGAAAAATTTAATTCAATATACACGTCCCCCTCTCCACAATTCTGTTTTTCCTCCATACGCGTAATGTTATTTAACTACAAAATATTGTACAGTGTACTTGACTTTTATTCTGACCCGTGGTGATTTTTTGTTACTGCTGACAGTACGAGTAAGCCAAAGCCAAATGTTAAAAATTGAAAGTCGTGTTTTTTGTTGCGGGTAATCTTACATGGTTATTGTCGTGTGCACATATACCTGTAATCATTTTATATAAGTTGTTTTAAAATCTATTCATTTAATCTACCGTCTTTCTTGGTCTGTAACCCATCGCTCGTGCTTTATTACATTGACCATCATTTTATTTGATCGTGTAATAATAATCATTCGTCACTGCCGTTTTGGAGATTGGAGAAGCGGTTCGTGTAGATACTGATCGAGTGGCATACCCGAAAGATTGACGACTGGGTGTCGAAGGTAAACGTCTATTGGCACTCTTGACTCTTGAAATGAGTACCAAAGAGCATAAGGTTCAAGATAAAGAACAAGTTGAGCAAGAACAAGCTTTTTTTTGATTGTCTCTCTCTCTCTCTTATTTTAACTAAATTAAATTTGAGCTCCTGACTTTATCACATTTGACTACAGTCAAATTGTATCTGGCCAAAGTCATCCATGACCGGTTTCTTTATTTTTAATTTAATCTTCTTTTTTACAATAATAGTTATTTTTTTAAATAGAAAAAACTAAAGGAAAGTCATTGGTCTTTTAATTTTTTTTATTCTGTAATTTGAACTCCCTGTCAATTGTTCCTTGGTTTCTTTTTTACATTATAAAAAACCCATTAAATTCATATACAGAAATTCTGTATCTGTTTTTTCTTTGATGATGATCTCAAGACATAAATAGTCATGAAATAAGAAGAAATATAAATGTTGTTGGTAACATGATTATTATTTACCAAAAAGTCCTTATTCGATTTGGTTCTTTTTTGTCAAAATTAAATCATGATTTTTTTTTTGGCTTTGACCTTTTACTTGTAAAGCCGCTAATTGAGTGTGTGCGTGTACTTTGTTGGGATGAATAATATGACTGAAAAATAATATTAAATATGTTGTTAAGGATGTTTTGCGTGGGCTATACAAATTTAAAATGAGTAATAAGAGAGAACAAAGAGAAGAAGAAGAAGAAGCAAAAATTCATTTCCCCCCCCCCCCCGTGGAAAAACTATTTTATGAAACTAGCCCATCATAATTTCTTTCTAGTAGTCTAAAAGGTGAAGTTGATAACTTGCTCATTTACTCTTTGTAAAAAAAGACAGAGAAAGAAAGAGCTCAAAAAATTACCTTTATAATTTCTTTCAATAGTCTGAAATGATGATACTCTCCACACTTAAAACCATCAAGTAAATAATAGTGACGTTATTTTTTTTATTTTTCTCCTCTCTTCATCTTTCACAATATCTTTGTACAAAAAGGAATCTACTGGAGGCTGGATCTGTCTACTTACAATACAAAGAGAGAGAGAGAGAAGTTTTCTTCTTCATAAGAATTTCACAGAGAGTACAGCCATTACATAGATCATCCTACAATCCACTAGTTACGAGTAATGTTACACAGGTAAAATTTCCATATTCTACACGTTTAATGGGCAAACTTTATTTTGCTGTTGGTTAAAAATTCGTTAACGATATTTTTTATACCGCCATGCATGTACATGTGTACTCTCCCTTCTGTACATTACAGATTTACTATTGGAATCTGAGGATGGTGTAACTATAAGAAAAATTGTGTAGTGTGTGCTACTAATTCAACGAGTATTATGATTATGGGCATCGTTGGCTCATTCCAAGACCATGGTTAGTCACATGTTATCATCATTGAAAAAAATGCAACAAGATGGAAAATGTTAGTTGTAAACTTGCATTACTGTTAGTTTTTCGACTATGCAGTTTTTCCACAGCAGAGAGAGAGAGAGAGAGAAAAGTATTGGTGCCGCATGCTGTTGAGCTCTGGTTGTGATAATGTATGTAATGTAATGTTGAATATTTCATATCAAAATGAGCTTACATGTGGCGTTAGTACTGTAATAATAATAATGGATGAAGTGCTCTTACCAAAAAGCAAGGTATGGTTAAAACTCGTCGTCTTGGTCGTCATTTTTTTTGAGAGAAAAAAAAGACCATCTATCTATAATATACCTGTTCTCCTCTTCTTCCAGTTTTTCTTTTTCTTCTTTTTCTTGTAAAGAAAAGACGAAAATGCTTAATGTAAATCCATTCCATTTCACGATGAGAATGAACACGTGCAAACTGAAAATGATAGGACATTTCGTACAGAATCTAATGGAAAATGAAATAGATAAACATTTTCCTGTATGCCATTTTAAAAAATCTGCAAACACACATTTCTGAACAATGTCTCTCTCTTGTAATATCCCCTGCTGAGTTTTTTCAGTATACGCACAAACACACTCACACACAATTCTATGACCCGTTAGGTGTTATGTACACATGTGTACAGATAGTTTGTGTAAAAATACTTTTTTATTTTTTTTCTCCACTTTTCTGCGTGTGGCGAAAAATGATGCGTCCATTTATTTACCTGCATTACCTGTAGCAAGATTTTTTTAAAAATAAAGTAAGAATTGCTTTCATGGAACGTTTTTTTTTGCCACAAAAAATTCTATTTACAATTACACCTACACCTGAGTCCTGATTGTAAGAGGAAATCTCACAATGGCATAATTTTTTTCATTATGAAAAATTGGCATTTATTTAAGATTCACAGCAAAAAAAATTGTTCCATTTCATGATGAAGTTTTGCCTTTTAATTCCATCGATGAGTAGAATTGGAATGTGAGGAAGATTAGTTATCTGTAAATCCAATCAGGAAGAGGACAGATGATGAAACGACGACGTACTTTAATACATTTGAAGTATAAGATGAGTAAAAAAAGTCCTCGAGTCAAGATGAAATGAATCATATTCATATTACATTTTGTATTTGTTTGTTATATATTGTTACATGTAATACTAATAATAATAAGGACTGATGTTGTTTCTACAAGAGAGAGAAAAGTATTATCATGGCTTAAGTAGATTCTCATTATCTTGATGGAAAATCTCCGCCTGTTACAAGAACAACAGTGAGTACATGTGCTCCCTTCACACCTGATTATCTTAAAGGAATTCATGTATACAACCTCAATGATTTTCTATTGATATTGATGGGGTCTATTCATCAGACTCTTTGTTTATATCTATACATCTGGTTTCTTGCATTCCTCCACAAATATGCAGCCCTGTGTCTGTATCTGTAGACAAGTCAAGAACAAGATTTAGAATCTTTCCTTTTCGTGATATTCTTTGTACATATGTTGTTGGATGCATTACACAAACCAAAGACCGAAGACGTGTGATGCCATGTTACAAGTTAAAGATTGATACAGTAAAACTAGAAAAATTTCTGCATTGTACGTATCTCTAGTAAACTTCTCTATCAAGACACCGACACAAGTTAAAGGTTGTGTGTATATTCAGAGAGAGAGAGGGAAAGAATCTTTGTTTAACGCTTTGTTATTTTGTTTGATTCGTGGTCCGTCCATCCGTTTTGATTGTTAAACTAACGATGAGTCTGCTCTATATCTAAGGTAGTACATTTTCCCAATCAATCTAGATGATTTAGCACATTAAAATTGTATTATCATTACCCGTTGACTACAAAGCCAGAGAGTTTTTTTTATATTACCACACACACAAACAGAGTACAATGGGCAAGGCCACAAACCCGCCCTCTCATCACTTTGTTCCCTTCTGTTTACCTTTTGAGACCACTTGAATAGCAAAAACAGTCACAATATTACCAACTTGTGTAACTAAACTATTGTTCAAAATTAGGAATATGTATTAGCCATGTTGTGTACATAACTTTTCTGTATCCTTTCCCCTCGTCAAAGTTTCTACTTGGACACCTAATTTCTTGTTATTTAGAATATTTTTTTTCTATTTTTTTCTGTGAAGACATGAAATTTGTTACATGGAAATTGAAAATTTTTGAGACCTTATCCCACAAAACAATTGCTTCCTTTTCTTTAAATTAGGGCTGAGGGGGGAATTCAATTTATGAGTTCTATTTTGTGTAGGAGAGAGAGAGAGGGGGAAAGAGGTCCAAGGCTTTGAGTCTCAGAATCGTTCAAACTGACAATGAGTTCAGCGAGGCCTGTGAATTATGCTTACAAGAACGGCCATATTTTGTCCATGAGAATTCGTTCAGGCTGACTCTCTAGTCTCAAAAAACCCAAAAATGAACGGTTGAGTGAAAATGTGGGGAGAAATAATCGAGTTCACCAATCCAATGTAAATCCTTACATGTAACTTTTTTCTTTTGTTATTATCCTGTAACCAAAAGCACAATGAAAAGAAAGAAAAATTATATCGGATACTTGTACTACTGTCATTTTGATGATCAAAAATTTTAGTTAATTTAATTATTTATTACTGAAAAATCATACCAGTTATTTTTATTTGAGAAAAAAAATGAAAAAAAAATGAAAATTCTCAAGTGACACTTGTCCAATTTTCATGAATGATAGTAAACCATCAAATTTGTGATTTATTTGATTTAAATTAAATTTACGAATGAAAACTTGTCCAAGAATGGGATTTTACCGTGACTGTGAGCTATTATAAAAATAAGATTGAAAGAATCTTTTCCCTTCACTTTTCATTTGAGGATTATTGTGAAAGTAACAAAAATGATAAAATTTAGTAGGTGGGTGGGAATATTTTGACAGGATGAAAGAAGTCTATCTTCTTCACTTAAGCTTCTTATTCTCATTTTCATTGTACCAGCTTAGAATTTCAGAGAGAGGAGAGAGAGACTGATTGAGAAACTCTTGTTATATATTTCTTATCAGCAGTTTGTATATAATACATACATATGTACATACCACATCTTGTACTATATCTAATCTTCTTAAAAGGTAATACAATCAATTTGTTTTGTGGACGTTGCTAGATATTTTATAATTTTGATGATCATTTTCCCCTATAAAAATCTCCTCCTCCCACAATGAATTATATTATTATTACGGTACAATCAAAAAAGAATCATCTGTTTTGGAACAACTGAAAAATGACTAATACAAAACTACGGGATTTTGCGTGATTCTTTTAGCACTCAGTTAATAAATTGGACTGTATAAAAATTACAGCTCATCTGTAAATTAAATGGAATAACAGTAAGGTAAAAAAATTGTGTGTCACAATTTTCCTGATCTGTTCTGACGGTGCGTGAACTAACAAGATAAAGTAAAATGCAATAGTTTGCAATCAGAGTGGAGGACAAATGTTTGATCAGCGTGTGGTGTGGGTACAGGCCTCACGACCAGGATGATCAGTTGAGCTCTTGAATATATTCTCCTTACGTATCTCTCCTCCACTAAACTTGTGAATGGTGAAAGAGTGAAGAGTTAAGCCTTGAGTAAAATATTTCACGTGTTGTCGTGACAGTAATAAGTTTTTCATATATTTTATGCATTAGAAGAATAAAAAGAGCCTGCCCCCTTCTAACCATATAATTTTCATACCACATGTAATAACTTATGAACGAACAGCAGTCTGTGACAACAAGAGGAGCTGGACAAGATTACCAGATCATCATTAATGCAGAGAAATGTGAATTTTAGTATAGACTCTTATTGTTATGTGTGTACATGTATAGATATTGTACATAATACAAAAGATTAGACACTAGAATCTCTTCTAGTCTTTATAAAAACATTTTTGACACTCTCATCGACTTTCCCTGAATCCCTCACCCGTCACTTTGATGCTCTTTTGCTGTCATGCCAGTAAAGAAAGCGTTTACAAAAAAAATTGTATATAAAACTCACTTAAGCTCCTCACATTCTAATACCGTGGCATGGTTGTGCCCATCATCGTTATTGTAGTCATGAGTGTAAAGTGCATCTGTCAATATCGACATGGTCTTTTGATGGCAAGAAAGGATGAACGAGGATAAGTTAAAAGTGTACAGTGGTTTTTTCCTCTCATATTATTATTGACATTTATTTTGTCTTTATGGGCCAGAGTGTAACATGTGTGGTAATGGTTTTTTATTGTATAATTTGGAACCTATAGAATATTATTATTTTTTTAAACTATCATTACTTGACTCTAGACATGTATAAACAATTTTGGTTTAATATTCAATAAAAAAATGAATGGTGGTCAAATTAATCTTTTTCGGCTTGTCTTTTGCATGCTTTGTGGTTTCCTTTTGGCTTATCTCTAGTTTGTACAATCGGTGAAGATTCACTTTAAAAAAATAGTTTTTTTTCTCACCGCCATTATTTTTGTTGCATAAGTACACAAGTACAGATAAGGTACATGTACAGTGTAAAAGTTTTTGGGTTTTAACCCATGGCTTAACGCTAAGTGGATGAGATTGAAAGAGAACTACATAAAAATATCGGCTCTATTTAGCCTCTAACTTGGTTACTATAAAAATTGAAGAATGAAGGATGCTAAGGGATGGTTTGATGCCTCCATTTTTTTAGTGTAAAAGTTTTAAACTTTTTCTAGCTTACTGCCTTACTGGATGTACAAGAATATAGCGGTATGCGTGTCTCCGGTGGTGATAACTTGTCCGCTTGGTTAATTCAATTCAGGCTACATTCACAAGGTTCTAAAGTTGAGACTAAAGTTAAAATTAGGAAATACTCTTTCAAGAGAAATTAGAAATTACAAGGCTAATCGAGTCCTAAGGTCTACACCGGCACCGGCTCATTCTTTACCTGTAGATATTGAATAGGAGAGCACGTGGAAGAATGAAAATGAAAAAAAAAGTCTTTTCAGTTTCGTTTAAAAAAAAGTTTATTTTATAGGAAATATATGTATTTAAAGTATTAGATAATGGTTGAGAGTATAAACAGAATAAAAAATCTGTCCTCGTCACACTTGGTTTCTAAAGAGTGACTTCCTTTGAAATTTTTCACTCAATTTTTTTTTAATACTAACGAAGGGACCTGAGAATAGTAAAAAAGATGATACAGAGAAAAGAGTAGTAGTTTTTTTTACATTCATAGTTGAGATACAATATATGTATCATCTTCTTTTCTCCTTTTTGAAAATAAACGAAGCGTCAAGCTGTCACTCTTGTGATCGCCTACATTCAGATGAGTTACCTCTTATCTCCTGTCCCTTTTCCCCTCCTCCTCTGTGCTACAGATATACAGCAAAAAGGAACGAGACATCAAAACCAGTGTCATGTAATAGATACTCAAGCTTCCTTTATTCACTAGGTACGATTTTTTCTATGGTGTCTTTACTTTTGAAGCTTTTTTTTATTTTAAAAAAGTGTAAAAGTCGTTAAGTTTCTTTTCTTTCAGGAGAAAAAATATATTATTTTACTACCAAGTTTCCTTGAGATTATTTCTATAACTTTATGCATGAAAACTACCTAATTCATAAACAAAAAAATTTCTTTTCCAAATTCATAATGAGCAAAATAATCGATATCATAGTTCAACTTTTAAAAAAATATTTCAGTTTCCTACGTGATTCTTTTGACTGGATTTTTTTTATTTTTGATGGAAAGTCTTTAGTTGTTGTTAAATATATTCATGTGTTATTGATTGTGTATTGTCTGATTAATGAGTAACGCGTTACACAAGAGAGAGAGAGAGAGAGAGAGAGAGACAATATACCACCCACAGTGTTCATGAAAAAATGTGTTTTTTTAAATTTTAGTAGATGTGGGTATGACTTGATAATTACTTGTGCAAAGCATAAGTAGAATCAAGATAGTTTATCTTGTGAATGTGCATCCATTCAAAATGATGATTAGCAAAGTTGAATTGATAGGGTTTGCGGTCTAGAAAAAAAATAACATGACACATCTTGTTCAGATATTTATTTTGTGAACGTGTCATGTCGTTTATGAGTTGTTTTGTAGCTGAATTGAAAAGATCCCTACGTTTACTTTTTTTTTGTAAAAGAAATTACACATTTTGTAGTACAAAAAGTAGACTGTGATTTCCACTGTAAGACTTGGAACATCCCACAAAATTAATCTGCATCATATTCCCTGTCTCATCTAGTACAGTTTTATCTCATCTTCTCTATATTTTGCTCAAAAAATCCGTTCATGTTGTTTGTTATAACAAGCCGAACGGTATTACAGACACAATATTGAATATTTTAATGGAAGAAGATGCACCATAAATTCAAAAAAAAGGTTTATATTAAGTGAACATTAATATTAAATTTGATGCTCCTGCTTTGCAATAACAGCAAAAGCCGTTCAAGACAGTTAATGGCATTGAACAAGACAACAAAGAAAACTATGCCTATAACACTCTACGGTTTCTACATAATTCCTTGATGATTCCCCCCATGTTGAACCATTAACAAGCCCAGAAATCTTGTGTTGAAGTACCAATCCATGTTAAAATGATTGTATATGAAAACTCCTAAAAAATACTTTTTCGTACCTGTATAACGAGCCATGGCATTTTCTTAGCTCCACTCCATGAGTGCCAAAATATAAAAAGTCATGGTTGCAAGTTGCATAGACATGAATCTCTTTGAAATTTAGTCATAATGATATAGTTCAAAAAGACTGTTAGAAGGAGCTCAGCTTGCCATCATTTTCAGTGATAATTTATTTTCCTGGCACTATAATTACTTCCGTGCATTTCTCTCTCTCTGCCTCTCTGACTGTAAAGTCAAGTTGGTGTACTTTTTATGATTACAATAAATGTGCGTAGTACGAAAAGTTTACGCACATACACAAAATGACTGGAAGGGTCTGACACACATTTTAAATATGACTATAGTCTAAAGTCAAAAAAAGAAGTAGAGTTCCCGAATAGAATTCAAAGGCCCTCTCTCTAGTCATCTTTTTGGAATGTTGTGCATGGACGTAGTCGTAGAAATGAAATAAACCTGGGTCCTCCAGCTATGTATAGTCGCAATGATGATGACAGAGAGAGAGAGAAGAGGAAAGAAGACGTCAAGAGGACAGAAAAGAGAGTAGAATTTGGATTGGTAAATATGACGGTGACAAAATGGTGTCATTCTCTAGAAAATCTACTAAGTGTCTCTCTCTCAAGGCTTTAATTCAAACTTGACTCTTGTGAGGAAATGTTCTTGCATAAAATGTAAAGATGAAAAAGGACAATACGAAAATGTCCTCCCATTCCATTCCATGCCGCTGTGGCTGTCCTATAAAGCTTTTCAGTTTCTATTCTCTTTTTCTTTAATAGAAAAGGAAAAAGACCACCTTCTCTCTCTCCATCCAACACTAGCCATTTATGCATACAAAGTATTTTCCATAGAGAGAGAGAGAGAGAATAGAAATACTTTAGACAAGGAATATTTCTGTCTTGTCCTTTATTTAAAGTGAAAGAGAGAGAGAGAGAGAGAGAGGGCAATAAAATGACAATGGAAATTTCTAAGATGCGGAAGACAGTACAGGATAATAATAGTAGTAATTATTAACCAGGTAGTCCGGTGGATGGAGGTTGTGAAATTATGTCATGTGTACAAGTCATTCATTAGATTTTCTCCGTCAGCAAAATATCTTCTTTCACTATACACACAACTACTATCATTACCTCTTTTTTCATGAATATATGCTTGAAAAAACGACATACATTAGCACGAGATGAAAATCCAGTCGTGAATTACTTTACTCCAGCCCTCTACATCCATCCTCCTCCTTTTTCTTCCACAACTTTAGTGTAGATTCCATGTAAAATAATCTTGTGTATGTGTTATTCTTACTCTTACCGTTGATGGAAGAAACTTTTGCCAAAATTTTGTAATTTTATTGCAACTGAGCCGAGATAAGTACACTTGGTTTTTAAAAGTGAGAGACTGGGACAAGATTATGTGTTTTACGGTACACAAAAAGAGTTTTAAGAGTTATGGGATGCTATTCAAACTGTTTACTGTCTTATGCCACTCTCTTTTTCCCTCTTTGTGTACAGATATAACAACGTGCTTACTACATAGACAACATTTCAAGACAATTTATTCTTGGTTTATAATATTTTGGCATATTTTTTACAGCATATATTTAAAACTAGTTGAAAAGGATCCTCTAGGAAAATTCCAGACGTTGAGGAAGCAAGAGCTAGAAAGTGTACAATGTTATATTATATATATATATTGATGTATATATATACAGTGGTTGAGGTTTTAAACATGATGATTTTCAAGCATCAACCATAAATCAAGACTCGGGTTCGAGCTGGAAAGCCGGAGCGTCACCTCGGAGAACGATAGGCGGCCAAACGAGGAAAATGGCTTCAATCCCTTTCTCTTCTCTACCTTGGCGTTTAACTATGCGAATAAAATTTATCGCATCATGCTCCTACTAACCTTTTTCCTTCAATTTAAACTATATTTAACCTCCTCCTCCTAAACTTCTACGGACAAACAGCTATGACTGTTTTGTGGTCTTTGGTCTTTATATGGTTAATACATAGTAAATAATATGTACGTACGAGCTAGGGCTTTCAATGCATTTGGTTTGACTCATAATAGGTTCATCTTCTTAACTATTTCATTATAAAGCACAATTTTGGTTTGTTTCTACAAACCAAGCTATGTCACATTGAGTATTGGTGGTTGAAATGTGATGATGGAGGGAATGGTGTGATGATGAATTTTGTGAAAACCTTCATTGTCAATTCTTATGGAAATTTGTGGAATTTGGAATGAGTCATTCAATTCTATGGAATAAAATACAGGAAACCATTTTAACTATTGAGGAATTTAATGCTTCAGATTTTAGTGTGAATTCTCACCTATGAAAAATGTTGAAGACGTCAAATTAAAAAAATCAGACAATGAAGTTGAACATTGTCTGAAATTTATTGAATAAAATAAAAAGTTTTTTTCATCATTAAATTCTTTACTCTAATTAAACTAAAGCTTCCAATATGCTCACATATTGTAAATAATACTAGAAAAAAAACTAAAATAAATTAACTTGCTGTTATCATCTTCATTTAAATTTACTGTTGTTGACATTAGGTAGTACAAGAAAAAAAATGACAAAAATTATAATAATGATTTACAATCTGTAAAATTCAATGACTTCATATATTGACACTAGTGTCACCCATTTTGTAAAAAATTCTCCATCATTTTTATTTTTCTTGCATTTAACTTCATCTTCAATTATGTGATTTCAGCTGTACTATTTTCATTTTGACTCTGTTCCAAGTATTTGTAATCAAATTAACACTTTTCAGTTTCATTTATGAGTAAAGCAAAAAAAACAGACAAAAAAAAAAATGTTTTGCTAACCTGGCTATGCCCCGTTGAAGGTTTCACTCATAAATTATAATGGAATGGATTAGCAAAAAGATAAAACGAGAGTGTTGACTAGAGAATGGGGACTCCTCCTACATATGAATTGTAATCTGTGTAAAATTCTTCTTCCGGGTGGTATTGATGATTTTTCATGGTAGATATTGGTATTTAAATTTAATTTATATTGTAACCAACTCCAATTCCATGTCAAAATTATAAAAACAAATATTTTATACACGTGTATCTTCTATTTATATATCATCATACCCAAGAATTGAATTAACTCCAAATATCAAAAAAAATTCTAGTTGGTTCCATTTAAAATTATTTTCTAAAAAAATCCAATCTCTCATCCCAAAAAAATCTCATTACTTTTTTTGTCTGCCCTTTTGTAAAGCTAAGAAACAAACATAATTCAGTACACTAAAACCTCTCAATCTCAATCATGTGAAGAAAAGATAAAAAATCATTTTATTATAAATAGCCTAAATTAGAGTATGAATTTTTCTAGTTTTCTAGTAACCAGTCGGAAGGATAAGAGAATGAGAGAAATATTTCAAAAATTGTAAAGACAGACATGGTCTCTTACTCTTTTTTGTAGACATATCTGTATAGTGGAGGGTAATATAATAGATTACAGGGAAGAGAAATAATACTTCATGCAAGAGGAATAGAGAGTAGAGCATCACAACATTTTTCAAGAGTTGCTACAATTTCGGTTATTTTCCTTGTCTTGTATGAAGAATATGAAACTCTTTTTTTCTTAACGTGTGTCTGTACCACAACCAGTACAACGTCCTTGTTCAATCTGATTCACAGACAGAGAGAGAGAGAATCTAATGTACGTGTTTTCTCTCTCAACTCTTTACCCTGACTATGGTAGTTCAGGTTGCTGATAATATACAATGTCTCTGTTGTGCTTTCTCCTTTCGTAGGGAGAAAGCTGTAACAATGATGTGAGTGTACAGAAAGAGAGAGAGAGAGAGAGAGAAAAAAAAAAGAAGAGTTTTGTGTGTTGAGAACTATAAGAAGAGAGAGAGAGAGAGAGAGAAAAAAAAGAGAAAGCTGTTTGAGCTTGAGGAGAGAATGGAAGTTAGGATCGGGGAAAAGAAGGAAGCCTGGAACAATTGTCTATCACTAGAGGTTCGAAACCAATTTTTCAAAGAGGGAGAAGAAAAGACAGTGGAGTCTTTGAATGTATACGTCGGTCCGCTTTTCACAGCTCCTGTCAGATATTGAAGACATTTGGTTAATACTGCCATATTTCTCCTTTTGTTCAGCCTACATGAAATTTTTCAACATTTCCCTTCTGCAGTCTCATATCTGATCATGCCATAACGAACAATCTACCTACACACACACACACACACGGAGAGACAATTCCATACTATAGTCAATATACACCTAAACCAAAACCAGACACGTCTTATCTTTTGTGTGTGTGTGTATATAACTATAAAGAGTAGTCACAGTCTTTTCTGACATCCATTTGAAAATGGCATTAGTGTGTATACATATAACTGCATGGATATCAAATAGTGTTCTTATAAAATAGAGCTTTTTTACAGTATGACCACAGAGGAAGAGAGAGAGAGAGGATCATAGTTTTGTATTATGTGGAGTATAATACATACAGATGAAACATTGTAAATTGGTAAGAGTCTTTTTTCTTTTGCCTTGTCCATATATAACAAAAGAGGTGCAGAGTTTGCAAGTCTGTACATGAATGTGTAGAGAAATGGCCACACACACACTTGACAGAGTAGCTACACTCTGTACAACGTTTTTTTTTGTTAGATTTTTGAATGGCGAGAGAGAGAGGAACCTCCAATGCGTGTGTCCACACAAAAATACTAGCCGAGAACATTTTCAAAGTTCCGGCAAATATTGGAACATTTTTTGTGTGGGGAAACAATTCTTCTAGTCGCTTTGGCACATTGCATGCAATTCTGAATTCATTCTTGATTTATTATCACCGTGAATAAATCCAAAATCCAAACCTTGTGAGTCTTTTCCGCTATATTTTTCTATATATGTTGAATAAATTTATTCATCCTTCTTTTTTTCCTATTTTTTACACTTTTTGAAATCTTCTCTCTATTCCTATTTTCTCTCTCTCTCTCTTTGGTTTCCTTTCTTTTACACTGACATTGTCATCGTAGTAATATTCAAGTGTAAATGTGAAGTGTGTTTTTTTTTGTTTGAGGGCGTTGTACTTATACCTAGTACTTGTGTATTATGTACATGTAACTCTCGTATCTTTGATAGTGATAGAACACAAACAAAGCTTTGAGTTGAGTGCGACCATAAATGATCTTTTGCTTTCAAAAATGTGCCCGTCAAATATGTCGAGAGTAAAAAATTGCCAAGTAAAACACATTATTTATTTATATGGCTCCTTTTTCCTTTTCATTTCATCATCAACCAAAAAAAACTAGAAGGAAGATGGGAACACAGGAACGATTTGCAATTTTCACTACTTTTCTCTTTCTTTCTCTCTCTCTCTTGGCATTTCCAATTTTTTCTTTCTTTCTTGCCAAAATTAAAATCAAAACGCAAACATTTGTACAAGAATTGGCTCAGCACTTTCACTTTCGTGTATTGTCAATATCAAGGGAAAAAAAGTGTGAGAGGAAAGAAAAATATTAAATTGGAACTTTCAATTCTTTCTTTCTTTTCCTTTTTATTTTTTTCTATCACATTTATTTGATGGAAAATATTTTCTATACTTTACTCGTAATTCAAAGACATATATCAAGAAAGTGGGAGCATTGGAATTGATCAGATAAATTGAAAAAATTCTTTTTTTTTGTGTGGACTGACCCTTGATATTTTTTACCATGTTAATGTCAACGAAATAGTCTTAAAATAATTAAGAAAAATATTTTAGGCATTTTAATTTATATCTCAAAATTAATTTAGTTATTTTGGTTAACCCCTAATGTTTATAATGTAATTTAGAATGGTCCAAAAATATTTTAATGTAATATTGTTGATGAGTAATAATCATGTCATTGTACAATGTACAATAATATACAAAATGTAATTTTGAGTGTGGTGAACATTATGAATTATGATGATTATATCATTGGTTTATATTTTGCTTTTGTTTTACAGACAACACTCAAAAGACTTTTGACGATGACAGAGAGAATTTTGGAGAAAATATTTACTGCTAAATTTGTCTCTGTCCTTGTGAAGAGCTCTAGCTTTGCATGGATATTGTTCACAATATCTCCCTTAACTTTCTCTTGTTTCACTTTTCAGTCTTTAATGTTTGAGTGTACATGTTGTAAAAAGGAAAATCTAATATGAATTATTACGGTTCCCTTCTTCTTCAAAGACGCGAGCCCTCTCTCTCTCGTTGTCAGTTGTGAGGCATTCCATCTGCATTGAACTGCATACCACAGAGAGACAGGGACTGAGATAAGCAAGTGATGATGATGGGAAATAGTTAATGAAAAGGCGGGGCGAATGGCTTGACTCATTTGTTCTTTAGGTTGCTGATTTTTTCTCAAAGGAATTTTTCCCTCTTCTCCCCACTTGAACCACAGTCGACAAAACACACGAATTTTCTATTCTTGTTGAAATGAGATTATTACCATAATTCTAAGAGAATTTGATCCCAAAAAAACGCATTAATCATTTAATCAGCTCATTCCACATCGTAGAGTTTTTTTTCTCCTCTCCTGTGAAAAAAATCTATATAAATTCTACCTTTGAATTCAACCAAATACAATTTTGGGTGATGCTGATGAAATTCAAGTGGAATGGATAGATTTTTATATGAAAAAATGGTTTTTTTTCACACAATGTAAAATTATCATTCAAACTCATACATCCGTACTGTACAACATGAGAAAACTAATGATATTAATTATGAATATTGAATAGAATTAAAAAAAAGAATTTAAATGGGCCTTTAACAATTATACTCATAATGACTCTGAATTGTGTAAAGAGTGAAGGAGTAAAAGTCAATAGACGGTTGTCAGCCTAGGAGTTGATTACAAAAAAGAACAGGTGTTGATTCTAGAATGGAGTTCTAACACGCTGATTCTTTTCATGTGTGTGTGTGGCTATTCAAACAATTTATTCCTTGTATATTCATAATTTTCATGTGTAGTCCACATTAACTTTTTTTGATGATGAAAAGAACACAAAGATAATGAACACCATGCTCATGTTTTCCTTACTTTTGAAATAATACAGAATAAATATTAACTAAAGGTAATAGGTGAGATTAATGACATAATTCTTTGTGTTGATTCGGAAGTTCTATTGACTTTGGAGTTAAATAGTGGTTATAATTATTTTTCAAAGGAGGGAAAAATTGGTTTTTAAATGATTTTTTGGAAACGCACCAAAAGCTGTACGTAAAAAATTATGCCATATAATGCATGGTCAGTTAACAGTTTGTTGAGCTTATTGTTTACGCAAAGACGCACCTCGCACATAATATTATAAATGACACACAAGTGTAGTTTTCCGTAAATTCTGAGGTTGACACCTTACAAACCAAGGTAATTTTTACAGGTTAAAATGTTTTTTTTTTTTTCAGATTCACACTTTGGTCATGCCCTGTCAACTTTGTACTTTTTCAATGAAAATGTACGTGTGTAGGTTGTGAGTTGGTAGGAGAAAATCTACATGAAATGATCATAGGCAGTCAAGTCTTGACTCTGTAAAAGAGCATCTCTCTCTCTCTAAAGTACAAGTTTGCGTGGAGTAAAAGCTCACAAAGAATTTCATATAAGGGAAAACTTAAACAATTCTCATTTGGGTGGTGCTCGACTGGCTTATAGTGTGAATTTCAATGTGAATCACCATTCATCTTGGAGCTTTATTGTGATTAATTACTCTTCTTGTTTAACTATCTCTAATATACCTACCTACAGATAGTCATACATGCTTAAAAACCATGCGTGCGTAGATTCCTCATCACTCGTCGAAAGAAAAAAGAAAGATGTATGGACCATGAATTTTATTGCACAAGTGTAAAAAAATTATATGTAGTCACTTTACACTTAAAATTAAATGCCGTCTGCCGTCTCTCTCTCTAGTACTCTCAATGTTTTATATGATAATAATATTCAATTCTATTCTATTAAATGGTCCCTCCATTACAGCCTATTATGTGTGTGAGTGTAGAGAGTAATTATAAAACCGCATGCTATTAATCGTAATCACTAGACTCGATTCCTAAAAGAATTCTTGAGAGGGGACAAAAATTGTAATTGCTGTATCATAACTAATATTTATTATTTATCTCTGAATGACTCTCTCTCTCTCATGGTGGATAGTTTATTATAGAAAAATTAAAACGTCATTTTATTTAGTACACGAATACATACTTTGTCATTTAAATGTACTTTTGTAAAAAAAATCCTTTTTTTCTGGCACCGTCACCATCACCATCACCGACGATGCGGTTCCACCATTGAGCATATTAATTCCTTTTTTTTTGTTTTTGGTCCTTTCTTACAGATATGACTTGTTTTTTCTTGTTGTTCATGGTGAGATCGTGTTAAATGTACAGGTCGATGTAATAATGTAGTCAGAGTCGTAAACTAGTGGGAGTGACATGTAGCAAGTGAAATGTAAATGGAAGAGTTTTTATTATTATATTCCTGTCCTGTCGGATAGTACAAGACACACGTACAGTACAGTCAATTTGTGTTTGTTGTACAAGTGCAGACTTTTGAAAGAATAAGCAGAAGCGTCATTGACATTTTACTATTACAATCCCATTACCAATTAACTCTTTGTAATTCTTTTAAACAACTGAAAATTTTAACAAGTTATGATATGACTAGAACACTTGTTTGTTTCGTAAGAGTATTAGTTGAGTTGCATTTATGAGGAGAAGGAGACTTTTGGGTACTAATGGTGGTTGTAATAAGGAGAGAAGAATGTATAGAATCATTAACTTTTTTCTATTACTTTTCTCCATTATTCTAAATTGCAAAAAGAGTAATGTAAAGGTGTTAGTGGTTTGATTCATTTCACGCTCCTATCCATTTATTATTTTTCGGTGTGTGTGTAGCAAATGTAGCATAGGTAATAGTGTTCAAAGTTGTAACTTTTTGTTATGACTCTCTCTATCTTTGTAATATGCGGATGGCTGGTTACCCATTGCTATACACAAATTTCGGTTCTATTTTGCATTGCTTTTTGAGACCATCCGTACATATTATGTATAGCATTGTCTATACATGTACAGTGTGAATATTTTACTAGTATATTGTAATGAACGGGAACAACAATTTCCCCAATTTTGTCATGTTAAAAGATTAAAAAGCAGGTTATTTTTTGTCCGCGGTTGCACAGTGTGGGGTGGGGAACCATGATAA
>JAQIVZ010000801.1:0-49153 GCA_034700945.1 Arrhopalites spinosus | reverse complement strand
AGCCTCAGTTGCAGTTGAAGATTCCGGCTCACACATTCTCAATTCGGTCACTTTCAAGAGTCTTCTTCCAGGTCAAAGGTTCAGGTCAACTTTTTGCTACTTGAATTCACGTCAAGTAACTGATAGATCGATTTTCCTCAAGCACAGGGATGCATCCCTGTGTCCGGATGCTTCAAAGATGAGTACGAGGGAGGGCTGCCAAAATGCAAGAAGTTTTTTCTAATCCAATCAGATTCTATGACAACCCATCAAAATTTTCAGTGACGTCCTTTGTCCTCTCAAAGAAGATGAAAAGATGAAATTATGCAAAAACAATTGTGTAAAATAAATAAAATGTTGTGCATACAAAAAATGGCAAGAAATGTTCTCTTTGTATAGTTTTTTTTTATTTGTCGGAAATAAATAAACCCAGAAAATAATAATTGGAATCTCGACTTACTACATCAAGATTCTCCAAAAAAAAGAACTAAAATAATAACGGTAATATATTTAGTACATTACAGTAATTTATATTATGTATAAAAAAACAATACATAGTATAAATATTTTCTTTTACATTATTTTTTTTTCTCCCTTTTTTTTATTTCTAACAAAGTCAAGTCATTCACTTTTTTTTAACTGAGGTAGATGGATGATGAAACCAACAAAATTTATAAATTTTTTTCTTTTTAATTGAGTCACCTGAGAGTCAGAGCTGAGACGTGTATCGTCATCAGTTGTTTTTAATTATTTTTTCTTGTTTTTTACATACATTAATAAATTCATAATGTAATTTAAATTCAATCAACAATTGTTTGTGGTTCATCAAAACAAAAACAAAAAAAAATTGAAACGAAATTGATAGTACAAAAATTTTTACTCCGTTTTCTCCATTTTTTTGCAAGATTCGTGCATGACTCAACACAACTAAGAAAAAAAAAGAAAATTTATTTTTGCATTTTCTGGCGACAATTTTTTTTCTTACGGTTCCACGACTACAAATGACGACGATATAATACACTTAAATACGATATTTCTCTACACTCTACATTTTAAAATTCTATAATTAATTGTAGTTAATTAAATTATTTCCTTAACCTACAGGGTCACGCGGGCAGCGAAGGCCCGCGTGCTTTGTACTTGTTTGTAAATCTTCGTTTTCGTTTTTTTTTTGTTTTTTTCTTCTTTTGTCCTAAGCTTCCTTTGATAAAATTCAAGGTGGCTAAAATTTTATAATATAAAATTTTATAATATAAAATTTTTGCCACCTTGATAAAATTCTAGTTTAGTTTTATTTCTCCGCTCATTTAACAAAGTCTATTTAAAAAAAATCAACAGTAAATTATTTAACAAGTTTTAACTCTGAAATTTTAATTGTTGAACACTTTTTATATTATTTAAAACCAAAAAAAGAGTATTGGAAAATTATTTCTTCTTTTTTTATCATCATTTTGGGGGTAAGATTTTTTCAAATTTTTCAAAATTCATCATTTGTGAATCATAAATTTAACATTAGTAAAAATTGTTGTGGTGTGTTGTTATTATTGAAAAAATTAGGATATTGAAACTGCAACAAACCATTTAAAAAAAAACAAACCTAGTTTAAAATTTTTAACTATCATTTATACTAACTGACTTGCATTTTTATGTGTCTGCTGTCTCTAATCTTAATTTTATTTTTACTACATGTAAAAATGTAACTCTTAACTTAATAATTAAACCTACATTTAAAAAATGACTACACTTTCCCACGAGTTCAATGTTAAATAATAGTTAAAAATGTAAATTGTAAGTTTTTTTTTGTTTTTCTTCTAGTTAAAATAGCAATTAATTAATAGATACAATAAATGTAAAATTTGCAATTAATTAATCAATTATACAATTACACAGCATCCTCTCAGTACCTTTACACATTACACACTTTTCATCTAAATATTTAAAATATATAGTAAATAGTTTATATAATATTACACACGAGATATCCATGTTTTTTTTTGAATAATTATATAATCATAATTGTGTATTAATTCCCAGCATTTTTCTCTTATTTTTTTTTTAGATTTACATATATAATGTAGGTACGTCTGTACGATCTTTTCCCTTTTTTTGTTTTTTTAGAAGAAAAAATTGGTGTACAAACAGGAGTAGCAGGTAATTTTCCTTGAACAAATGTTTTGATTTTTTTTCATCTTTAAATATAACTGTACAATATTCATATATATTCAAGATGTACATTGTTTCATAATATAGATATTTTTTTATAGTACTTCTATAATCATATAAATAATTTGTAATTTAATTGTTTTTGTTTTTGAACTTGAATTTCCTGTAAAGCTACACATAATAATATTTTTTTCTCAAATATTATATTTCTCATTGTGGTTCTTCCTCCCCTTCCTTTAGTTTGTCTCTCTTTTTTCTTATAATCTTTCATAGTTAAATGTTATAATAAGTATTCATTTTTTTTACTAATTTTAATATTGAGAATCTCAAATTTGAGATTTAACATTACAACAAATTAGTCAAAGAATTTTTTCAATGTGGAATATGAAAAATTATAGACTATTTTCTCTCCATTTTTCATATTCTCACTTGACATTTTCAAGACTAATTTGTTGTAATAATCGTCAATACCTTTTTTTTAACTATAGACAAAGTAGTAGTATTTAACTATAATATGTAATTTACTAATTATAGAGAAAATTTGTACAACTTACGAAGGCACACAGTCGAAATACAGCTAAGTATCTTAGTTTCTTAAATTTAAATGTTTTGGTTTTTTTTATATAACAAATCCTCTACCCCTTTTTAGATTACAGAGATGACAATGATGAATTTTACTTTCACAAAAAAACAAACAAAAAATATAAATTCCAATTATTTTTTCCTTACCAATCAAACTCCTTTTTTGGTAGGTTAAATACGTACAAAAAACAAAATTAAAACATTTAATAATTCTTTTCTTTAAAAATTTTGCTCAAATTTTACAATTAACTAACACACCTTCTTAAACAGATGTACTTGTATATCCCCTACAACTCCTACACTTAATTATTATTTAAACACTAATTAAAAACTATAATATTTAATATTACATTTTATTAAAACTTTGTAACAGTCAGTGAGCCTCAAGTTGCAGCAAAGGAAAACTTGCGTATTTTTTTGTTAGTTTTTTTTAAAATATTTTTTTTTCCACAAGTATTATTTTTACCTGTAATAATATAGTATTGATATCATCATATTTAATTAATTACAACTTTTTTTTAAATACATTTTTTTTATTGAAATTAACCTCATTTCCCTTCCTCTTCAAAAACTGTCTGTACGAGTATAGTTTAGTTTGATGTACATTACATAATAATTATATATAATATTGTTTACTTGTGCTGAATTTCGTTGATTTTAGACTTTGCTACCTAATTAATTTAGTAAATTTTATTTTAGCTCAAGTTTTAACCATCATTCCATCAACTAGGAGAGAAAGTTCACTTTCTCTCTTCACTGATTTCGTTTTGTTTGTTTGTTTTTTTACTAGGAAGGATGCACAGGAAATATTCATTTTTTTCTGTTCTTTTTTCTCTTTTAATTATAATACTACAGGAATAGGAAAAAGTCTATGACGGCACTCCAACAATGTCCAATTGTAGACACAAGAGAACAACAGACAAAAAAAATCCATTTTTTTTAAAAAAAACTTGACACACAGGATTACTATAATTTTCCAAAAAAATCTAATGCCTTTCTACTTTTTTCGACAGTATGTAAAAGCTATCAGTAAGACAAAAAAAATATGGGTTCAAAAAAATACAATCTAAAATTAACGGTGTTTCATTTGTACATTGAAGAATATATTTAAATACTTATATTCTATCTAAATTATTGTCTAATATTATCTGTAACAAATAGTGCTTTTTTTCAAAAAAAAAAAAATTGTTTATGTTCATCTAATATCGACAAAGATCAAAGGGAGTGTTGGAAGGAGCCGGACATTATTCTTAGAATTGTACAAATTAATTATTTATGTATAATATATATATATATATATTCTACACCCTACAACAATACACGACTACAAACTACCACACACATAATAATTAGGAAATTATTTTAAAATTCAGGTACGTTTAAAGTTTCCATTTGTTTTTTGTATTGTGTAAATGTAATCATTACAATGTAATAATATATTTTTTTTATTGTAAATTACTTACATACAATATATTATTTTTTTAGGCATGCCGTGTTCTTTTCTTTGCTTAGTTAAAACTTTTGTAAATTTAAATTAATGTATTTTAAATATATTTAGTAGTAGTAGTTATGTATAGTAATAGTAGTTCTTCATTGTATGTAATATTACATATATTTTTTTATGGTTTTTAAAAACTTTTGATTCTTTCGACCATCATGGAAAACAAAACTATAATTTAAATATTATCAAATTTATAATATTTTAGTTGATGACAAGATAGACCATGAGCAAAAACAAAGTATACAGTCAATATTATTTTTTCTTTCTTTTTTTATATATACCGACTTATACATGAGGGTTTTTTTTATATTTATATCTCTTCCCGTCAGTTTCCTCTATTTTGTTTTTTTTTCAAATATTAATAGTCAATTTCTTATAATTAAATTTTCAATTAAAAAATAAAAACCCTCAACACAATAGACAGTGGTATACACTGCATATTGTTTGCTCCTAAAAAAATCAAAAGTTTCCTCATTAATCGTCCAAATTGATCATGTTGACACTCATCCGGATTCATTTTTGTTTGTTTTTTTAAAAGAAAGTCTTACACGGTATTTAGTCAAGAGTCAGATAACTGTAATTAGTTCTAAACTGTAGTATAAACAACGACAAAATTAATTAATAAATGCATCGGCTGATTTTTTTCTCTTTAGTCCTACAGTTAAAAATTCCTCCTGTTGTGATACAATTGTGAAAAACTGAAAAGAACCAAAAAACAACTAATATTGGGAGGAGTGGGGGGAAGCACTGAAAATAATTTTTTTTTCAGAAAAACAACGAAGCGCTCTCTCTCTCGTTTTTTTCTCATTTTGAACACAAATCAATGACGGTATATTTGATTTTACCAGTTTTAAAGTTTTCTCCTAACCTACATTTATGTAAATTATTATTCTCTTAGAGTTCTTACAATTAGACTAAAATGTATCATATTGACGGCTACAAAAAAAGCTACAAAGTTACTTTCGGTTCATTATGCGGTGTTTTTTTTCTTTTGTGGTAATACTTTTCAAGAATTTGTATAATGTATAGAAATAGATAGAACGGCATTATATTATGAGCGTCAACAATTTTAGTTAGTTTTTGTTTTTCCTTTTTTTAAAACATTTTTTATGCTTTTTTGTTTCCCTGAAAAAAAGGAAGGCTCTTAAACAGAGGGAAGAAAAGTCTTTCTGTCTAAAAAAAAGTCCTACATTTTTTTTTGTTTGTTTTGGACATTATCGGTCGATTGAGCGCTCACGTAAACATAATAATGCTTATTATTATATAATTAAACGCTGAATAAAAATAGTTGATGTAAATATTATTTAACTTGAATAGAATTATATAACAAAGAGAAAAGAAAGAGGGGGGATAAAAACACTTGGTAATTAAATAATTATATAACAATTTTTTTACGTATATTAACACATGATGAATTTAACAGTAGTCATTCAAAAGTTATTATTACACGGTTATGTAATTTTAACTGTAATAATAAATAAATCGTCACTCTCACTTCCTACATTTTCACTACATGCAGTCATTATTGCATTATTTATGATAAAATAATTTAGTTAATAATATTATACTTAAACGTTTTTTGTATATGTGTATGTAATGTGTGTGAAATATAAAAGTACATAATTAATGTAACCAGTTCCTAATCCTATATCTCTACCTACACGTATGAATTAATTAACATTCATAAAACATATTATAAATTTGTAATAATCATTCTTGTTATAATATATTCAAATTTGTACTTGGAAACCAGAGTAAAGCCAGAGTTGAACATTGATGATGATATATTATAATCATGATTAATATATTATATATGTATGTATGTAGTAATGTACTTACAAATTATCATAATTTTTCTAGTAAGGTATAACATTATGTTTTATACGCTAAGCACAAAAAAGTACTTCTTCTAAATATAAATTATATCATCATGAAAAAAAAAAGCGTGCGAAAAAAATATCCCTAACCTAAAAATTATTTATCCTGAAAAAAAATTGGATCTTCGGTATATTAGCGCATATTTATAAACGGACTGTGGTTCTGAAGAAAATATATAATAGGAAAAAAAACCCTATTCCATCCTTCCTTTTTTTAAAATATTACATGCTAGTTATTTTACTTAAATATAATAATATTATCATTAGATTATAACAGTCTGGACATTTTGAATAAATATTCCCTTGATCAGTTTTTAATATGTAAAATATTAAATATAGGTTATTGTGTAGATTATTGATCTAACTTCCTCAATTGAAAATAACAATTGACAACATCAACGAAAAAAAAATCTAATTGTTAGCAGTTAATGACCTTTTGATTTTGTATCTAAAGAATATAAATGTCATTTATATACTCAACCTGAAAATTCACAAATTCTAACTAGCTAAATTTCTATTATTTTTAAATATTGTGTTCTCTATTATCAAAAAAAAAAGTTTGGCGTCTATGAATCAATCTTTTTATTTCTTTAAATCTGACGGTCTAATTCCATGTGTGTGGACTATCCCCAAATTCAATTGGTGAAATGTCAAAAATTTCTATATAACCACAAAAACAATTTCTATTATAACTAAGCAATACGTATAATATTTTTTTTATACTACAGCTCATACTCCCCCATTCATGAACATGTGTTCTTTTTTTATAATAATCCCTACAAATAACATTTTTCAGTCTTTTGCACATTGAATATGTATAAATAAAATTATTGTTGTTTTCTGTTTTCGTCCCTCCCCTCCTATTTTTTTGAAAAGATTTGATCTATCCACCTATTTAGTCATCTATTCTAGAATTTCGTCAAAAATGAATTTCTGTAAACATTTTCTTTTTTTTCTGAGCAAAATTGACGGTTGAATTAACAAGTGTATTTTTTGTCTCATTAGATTTAGACTTATATGTATTTCTAAATATTTCATATTATCAATTATACCCTTTACGACGATTGAAATATAACGAGAGAGAGTGAGAGAGAGAGAGAGGGGAAAAAAATCAACTTAGAATCTCAAAAGAAAAAAAATGGTTCTTGGTTCAAGTTAAAAAATAACAACGAAAATACCATTATACATTAGATGTACTCTATTACAGATTACAAAATACCCGTATTCGGTCATAGTGTTGCCCATCATGAAAATTGAAGATTGCGATAATGTTGATGATCTCCTCTACATTCTATTTTTTTAAAATATTTAAGCTTAAATATATTTTAATGTATTTTAATACTTGTAAAAAAAATTAATTCTATAACATTGACCGCCGACTTATTTTTTTCTATTGACATCTACCCTACCGATAGTCTCTTCTTACTGTCTATGATTTACAATAATCATTCCTAGTTTATATTTTTATGGTCTCTTGACATTTTTATCACGTCATACTCTCTCTATCCCTAAGAATGCGTTACAGATTAAATATATTTTTAATAATGGTTACATTTCATCCCTGACTTCAATGACAATTTATTTTTTTGTCATTTGAGTTATAGACTATAATTTACAATTTAAATTAAAGTATATATATAATTTATTTATATATAACCTCTAATATATATTATAGTATTAAAAATATCTACGAGCTACTGTCGTAAGATACACTATGATAATTGATTAGTTTTTTTATGATAATTAAATCATAATATAATCGTCGTTAATATTTTTACGAGTAAGAATATATTCATATATATATATATATATATGTTTACGGTATTTAAATAAATTTTCTAACCTATGGTTTACAGTCAATTGTACTTATGTTTTCTCTGCCGCCTTTTGTAATTCTACTTGTGTATATTTATTTTTTCAGTAGGTCTACTACCCTTCAATGTCTCAGTTTCAATATTTTAAACGACCTACCTTTACTATGTTACTATACTAAATTTGTCATTTTAAAAAATTGAATTTGATCCGAAATAGAGTCAGGCCCACTGTTCAAAAAAAGAGAAAAATTGTAAATATACAAATTGTAGAGTAGTACAATATGAAAATTTATTTTATAAAATCAACAAAAAAAAATTAACTTGCCTTTTTAACGAATGCAATTATTTCCTCTGATTTCGACGTCGAGATCATGTCGCTGCTCTGATATTGGGTTGCGAACAATTCTCATTAGGAGGGGATCCGAAACGGTAATACCATCATGATTTGGACCACCAGGAATTATTCCACTGACTGGATGACCACCCTAATAAAGTTAACAAGTAAAATTCAATTAATATTACATCAGTACAAATATTTTCCTGTAAAGAAATTTAATGACTAATACTAACCTTTGTATCGAGATGATTCTCTCCTGCTGTTAGGGACTGCAGAGCTTTCATCTCAACACCATTTCCTAAATGAACTGTGAAGATAAACAAATCAACATTAGAATAGGGTACAAAAAAGCTCAATTTCTCAACCTCGTCAGTTTCTATACTGAATCTTATCTTTTTTAAAAATAAATTTCATTTAATACCGTTTGTCCTTGAAGGAATCCGAGAGAAAATAGGAAAACATCTGTTCCTGCATACGATGATTGTGATACAAATAATAATACAAGACACGCCGATCGACGATCCAATGATAAAACCTAAATGTTGTTTATTCGTTGGGACTAGAAAGATATACAAAATAAAATAATTATTTTCTCAATTAAACCAATACTAATGAAAATAACGTCTTTCCAACAAAACTAAAGTAGTAAATATTAAAATTTATCATGTAATTCATTTGTAGACGTGACTCACTAAAGTGAATTGGCGGCCCATCTTGCATTTCATGGTTAACCGGCTCATGGTGATGTGGGGGCCCAGTGGGTTTAGCATTCAAAAATATTCGAATCATCATGGGTACAGTAGCTGTTGGAACACAAAAAAAATGTAGGATGGTTAAAACAATACACTAAAAATTTAATGGCTCCATCCTTACATAATCTTGATGCATATAATGTACAAATACATTGGAAATCTTTTAAAACGATTTTAAAAAAATAAACAAACCTTGTCCAATTCCAGCTCGGGTTTCAGCCCGTACTCGAACGACATACCAATCATTTGGTGTTAAATTTTGTAAGGAAATTGAAGTGGTATTAGTAGTAGCGAAGCACCAGTCTAAAGTTGGTCCAGCTGGAGTATCTATTAAAATGATAATAAAAAACCACATAATGAGTTTTAAAACATCATTCAACCATAATATTTTTTTTCCTTTGTGTCAAAAAACATACCAATGGTAGAATGATTACTTCCTGGACTAAAGTAAGCAATACTTTGAGTTTGAAATTCCTGGTCAGTTTTATTTTTGTACTCTACCCAGTACTGTAAAAGTTATAGTTAATACAAATTAATAATCATGTCTATCAGTTATATTACAATAATATTGTAAATTAGATTTTTATTTCAAGTTATTTTACCTGCTGGATAAGACCGTTGGGCTCCAGGGGGGCTAACCACGATAGATGGATTGTTCGATTTCCAGTCACTTTCCAACTAGCAAAAAAAATTAAATGCAACGTTAGTATAATTTTAATGATACAAACGCATACTAATTGACCTTTCTGTACAATGATTGAAATTACTTACTCTAAAGACAGGGGTATTCCAGGTCTCCCGGAAAGCGTGCGAGATTCAACTTTTTGCGAAAATGGTCCTTCTTTAGACTGTGTGACTGTTTTTTATAAAATTAAAAAAAAGATTCAAAAAATAGTTTAGTAAACAACGAATCAATCATACCATACTTAAACAACATTGTAAGGAAAACATACCGTTAGTTTGATTAGTAAACCCACAACGATCTCCACTACAACGAAGTCTTCGTCCATTATGATAACGAACCATGAATTCGTAAGCAGTGAAGGGGGTCAAATCTTTGATTTCGATTGATTCCCTCGTGCTACGCAAACAAAATAATTAGCAATGTCAATTAAAGTAATCCTTTTTCATAAATAAAATACACAGTCCCCGTGTACTGCCCAGTGTACTTACCTACGAATATAGTGGAAATCAACAGAATCAACGCGATTGTACTTTATCTGTAAAAAATGAATAGATAAAAACATTATTATTAGCAAATCGGTTGACAAAAAATTCAGTCAATTAAATAATCAAAATTAAATGAATGTTTTGAAAAACTCACTGTGTAAAAATTAATGGGTTCCGACGTCCCATTCTTGGGTGGATCCCAAGTCAATTTTATGCTGCTTTCGCTCAAAGGTAATGCTTGAAGACCAGAAATAGCAGGAAGGTCGTCGAGGTCCTAGATTGGGTAGATACAAGTCAATTGGTCATGAGTCTCGATTATTTTGAATAAGAAATAATTTACTAGAATAAATATAAGTTGAACAATTTAATGTACCTCCATTTGTAGCCCATTTCCAGGCGGCGTATTAGAGAAGGTTCGGATACTTTTCGTTCTATTTATAATAGAATAGAATTATTATCATTTACTGTCGAAATTCAAAATCATCTCAATTTATAATTTAAAAAAAAGACAAAATTATTATTACCCAATATCCGACTCCCATCCTTCTCCAAACGTTTGTACCGAAATTTCGTAGGACGTAGCAGGAGCTAAGGAGATAATTCCACCACAAGTTTAAAATTGGCGTTAAACAGACTTTTGTATAATAGACAACAAAAAATTGAAATTAATTTGATCCTTACCAAATTCAGTAAAAAGGTACTCTCGAATATCGTACTCGAGTATATATGGTTCATAGTAAATTACGTCATCAATCCTAGGCAGGTAGTTTGCATAAAAAATGCGAAAACCCTTTGGAGTGACATTGGTTCTTGGACGACTTGGTTCAATCCTGAGGGTGTCAAAAATAAAAATAACTTTAGCATCATTCTTGTAGAAAAATTAATAAAATAGAAACAAATGTCAAAATCACAGTTAAACTACACTTACCAATGGACCAAAATGGCCGTAGAGTTGACCACAGCTGGATTAAAAAAAATTAAACAAATGCACATGAAAATGGGTTATTTTCCATGATTGCATCACTAGTTAATATTAGAATTTTTATTTTAGTTATGTAAAAAAAATATTATGTTGACTTACTCAAGTGTACTGAAGGCGGCCTATAGGACGAAAATGAATAATTGAAGAAAAATTATTAGTATCATCCAAACGGGAGCTATATTATTAATACAATATCAATAGGGATTATTTTTTAAATCTACTTACCGGCTAAACATGTCGTATTCGTTACTATTCATATTTGTACTATTAGATCCTGTTTCTTGGTGGGGGACGGTTTCGACTTCGGAATCTGTATCCGAATCTGGAAAAATTCAAAAAATTAACTTAAATAATATTAAAACAATACCAATGTCCACATTCATGATTTTTCAGTGCATTCAACTTACTCGAGTGTACTGAAGGCGGAGTAAAATCGGGGATTCTACAAAAAAAAAAATAATTATTATCAATTACATTTTTAATTTCATCAAATAAAAATAAATTATCTTCAAATTTACCCCCGCCAAGTAGGAATTGCCTGCCAAGGGATTTGATCTTTATCTACTGGATACCCCGCTGCAAATGAGAGAATTACAATTGAATAGACCGATTTCTAGTGATGCAAACTAAACCTTAGAATTTTAGTACATAATCACAAAAGTTACCTGTCGTCGCAGGGATTACACGCATTTCATACAATTGATTTGGTGCTAAATCTATGAATAGCACAAAAAAAACATTGCAATATTAATCAACTTTAAAATTAATTACAAATTGACTTGTTTTTTATCAATTCAAACTTACCAGTTATTAAAAATTCATCAGCACGACCAACTAAAAAGCGGACATTTATGAAGGACCCTTCAATTGGCCGCCATTGAATTTTGTACCTTAGGGAATTAAATAATAAAATAATTATACAAAAATTATTCGTGAAATTCGAAATATTTGAGACAACTATTATTATTGTAATAGAAATAGAAACGTACAAAATAATACGCCCACGGGCTTCAGCATCTGAAAATGCAAAATAAAGGTATGACAGTAAATTAATGTGTAATTGAAGTTTTTAAATTAAGAGATATTTTAAAAACATCACTATTGTAGGTACTATATTTTAAATATATAAATGGACCCAGAGTAATTCTGAATCTGTTAATTATTTTATTGAGAGAAAAAATACAAACATGACGTTTTTAATAATAATAATAAATTATTATTAATAATATTACTTGACAAAGGACGCCAGCGGACTCGTGCTACTTTACGATTTCGATTTAAATCGAATAGTAGGGGTCGTGGAACGTTGATTGGCACTAAAATTTCATTCATGAATCATTCATTAAATATTGACAAAAAAGGGTAAATAAAATATTGTAACAATCATTGTATAATATCTCACCATCCTCTAAAGTGATGCAAAAAACACGTTGCGACTGGGCGCTCGCAGAGTGCCCACTGTATGACCTGACATATATACTGAAATACAAAAACGTCGAAAAATGTTAGTTATACATCAGTAAATTTATATTACAGTTACTGATATGAGTATCAGTATGTATACAGTATATAAACTGACCTGTAGTTGGTATGTGGCTTTAATGTTTCTATAAGGAACGTGGTGTTTTTGGTCACTTGTTGCCGTTCTTCTTCACCTATAACCCCAATTAAAAAATATTAGTGTCATTTTAATAGTGACAAAATAGTCAATGTAAAGTAAGTAAATACTTACCGACAGCCATGTAGTGTATAGTGAAGGCTTTGACAGAACCCGAATTAGACCCAACTTTCCAAGAAACGCTGATCATTCTCGATGACTCTGCCTTGCATTCTGAAGAAGAGAAACCAATAAATAAGTACAAATAAATATTTTAAAATTTACAGTACTTAAAAGAATAACTTATTTGAAATTTAACTTACCAATTTCAACGGGAGCGTTAGGTTGCGCCTATTATTTAGGTAATTAATTAATTTAGGTAATCAGTACACATACAAATTAACACATGCGTTAAATATATGTAAGCAGAATATTGAACAAATTTATTAATTAAATATCTTACCATGGTTGATTCTACAAGTAATCTGGCCGTCTGTGTAAAAGTAAAACAATAATTAAAATGTGCACTTAAATGGGATTATTACTCATTATTATTGAGGAATATGTTTTTAAGAGAGCTTACCCCAACGGAATAAACTGAATTTTTTCCTGAAAATATCAAGAGAAAAATAATCGTTTTGTACTATAACATTCTCAAGGGAAAATATATCAATCAAAATCAGTACAAATAATAATTCTTACCCGCCAGCACTTCGCATTGGTAGAATCCCGAATCATTTCTAATAGTATTTGAGCTAAAAAAAATTGAACAGTCAAATATTAATATAGGGTCATGCGGGGCTATTACGAAAACGGGGCTATTACGAAAGGTGTCAATTTGAAGGCTGCCCTTCACATTTTATGATCCGGTTTTTTTCGTAGCATGTAAACCAATGGGTATTCTGAGATCCCATCACGTTTTCAGACATGAAATGATCATTGACCAGGCCCCATGACTAAACAAATGGACCAAGCCAAAATGTTCTCTGACATAGTTTCCAAGTAGCCATGCAAAGTACGGCTCCAATGGGGCAAAGTGAAATTATAAATAATTTTTAAGATTGAATGATCACTTAATGAGGCAACTAAAAAGGTTCATTAACCTAAAAGTACAAAAATGTGTTCCATGTGACCTACAGTGACCCTTTCGTAATAGCCCCGGTTTTTTGCGATAGAGGGGCTATTACGAAGATGAATCAAATTATCTTTTTTTGTCACTTTTTGTCACTTCTATGACTTGAAAGTTGGTCTAGGCATATTTCTTCACTATCTAACCATTACCTGTCCATTAGAAAAAATTATTGACCCCCCGCTTGACCTTCAGAAAGCCATTTGCAAAAAAGTTCAGAAAAATGAGCACAGCGATAAAAAGTTCCGAAAAAAATCACAGAGACAGAGGAGATGATGATGTTCAACAAAATTACTTGTTGCGTGATTGACAGATTGACCTCTGGTAATTGGTCAACGTTTTTGATGACCTCTACAGGTTACTATTTTAACTTTTGTGCATATTTAGGTACTGTAAAATGGCCACCCGAGTAATATAAACCTGTGAAAGTCCCCAAAAACATTGACCCAGATCAGAGGTCAATCTGGTGATCATTGTGAGGTCACGCAACAAGTAATTTTGTTGATCATCATCTTTTCTGTTTCTCTGATTTGATTCAAAACTTCAAAAGGTTTGAAAACTAGTTTCAAGTTCGCCGGAGTATTTTGTAAATGACTTTCTACAGGTCAAGCGAGGAGTCAAAATTTTTTTTGTTGGACAGGTCATGTTTCTATTGACATGATATATCACCCGGGATATTTTTTTGATATGTGCTACTGAGAAGTTAGTCACAACTGAAAGTTTTCGTAATAGCCCCGCAAGCTTTCGTAATAGCCCCATTTGGTGGGGCTATTACGAATTTCAACTTGACTGACCAATTGATTAATTACTAAGATTAAAGTGGTCAAAATTATTTGTGGATTAAATAATGGGGTAGTTAAATAGTTGCTTTAAATGTATAAAAAATTTGGAGACTAGATCTAAATTTGGGGCTTGTACAATCGTTCAAAGTTGAAACCCTGTAAAAGCCTTTCGTAATAGCCCCGCATGACCCTAATTCAAATGTAGTACTAGTACATACAACAGTTAATACGAGTCATATTATATTGGCAATTAAACTTTATTACAACTTACATTACTAACTCATTGCCTCTAGTTTTTACGCGGCCTTTTCCTGTCTCCAGGAGCTGACCATCTTTGTACCATAGGAGATAAAAGGGACTGGGGACACGGCATTCGAAGCGAACACTGCAAGAAAATGAAAGACAAATTTTGAGACCCAGCCAAACCAGAGCACTTGTTTGTAGATTAAACAATTCAAACAACACATGATATATAAAAAATAATAGCTTACGTTTTTGCAGGTGGAAATTGCTGGGATTCCATTGATTTGAGAATTAATGGAAATCTTGAAACTTGTATTGTCTAAAATTTCAGAAAAACATTATTACAAAATTATTATTAGTTTCGTCAAGTCTTATATTTAGTCCATAAAATGTTTTACTACTAAACAAATTGAAGCTATTATTTTACCCTGGTTAAAGGTTGCCCTATTCCATTGTTGACAAGACAAGTATAATTAGCCGTGATGGTTGAATTATGGGGAGTGAGGTATATTACGTCATGACCTTTAATTTTTGTCATTTCAAATTAATTCAAATAATAAATACCATTTTCAAAATAGGACTCAATCAAAAAAAAATACTCACCAGTCCGACCATCTGACAAAATTGAACTGATGGGGCTGGAAGTTGTTTCATTTTCTACACACACAACATAATTATAAATGAATAACACTCTAAAGTCAAATAAATAATTTGACATGTATTGTCAATCATATTCAAAATAGTTCCTTACCGAAAAGGTAAGTAAATACCCAAGTGATGCCTGGTAACGGTACACCGTACGCGATGCAGTCACTGAAAAAATTACGTAAATAATAGTACAAATTTGACACAATAAAATTAGACCATATAATTTCAGTATTCAATTTGTTAAATAATTACACAGCAAAATCTTCCTCTTCGTCAAGAAAAACATGAGAATTATCTTCAAAAGTTTCCAAAAAATATGGAGCCATTGGTTCCGGTAACGTTGATGACTTGTCCAATGATGTGACAGTTAAATGTATTTCAGATCGTCGTTCTTTCTTCATTACTTCATTACGGGCCATACATCTAAAATAATTAGTAATAAATAAAATATTTGTAATTAAAAAATCCATTATCATTTTATTTAAAATTCAAAATCATCAATTTTATTTACCGGTATAGTCCAGAGTCGGTGACTTGTAGATTAGAAATAAGAAGAGTCCCTGAAGATGAAGAAAGATGAAATTGTTATTATTAATTATGCTAAAAACTTTATTTGACATTTTTATTATTACACAACAAATAAAATAATATACACTCACCTGAAGAAAGTAACTTGTACCGTGAATCCGATTCATGAGACAATGTCACATTGTCAAAACTCCAACCAACTTTTGCTCTTGGGACGGATTTGATGGAACATTGAAGAATAACCCATTCCCCTTCTTTCTTACTCACATTACTCGTAGCCTCCTGAACATCCAATGCTACAAATCATAAAAAAAAAACCAATTAATTCATTAAATATCATCTTCACTATAATTAATACCAAATCCAACAATTCTCTTGAAAAAAACAAGAAAATCAAAGTGTACAATCTCTAAATATTCAAGTGACGTCTTTCTTTCGTCAACTTTCACCTTGAAACAAAAACATTTTGTCCTCCTTTTCCTCCTAATATTTAAATTCTCAATCCCATCCACAAATCTCAATTCTCACATCTAATTTTTAAAAAAATTCTCTCCTCCCTCTACAATATAAACCTGTGTATATATCTGTTAATACAAATATATTTATTTTTAATCCAAGTCAAATAGAGAGAAAGTGAGAGAAAAAAAAGGAAGGAAATTAAGGTATTATATATAACAGTGTGTACATATATATATGTACACACTACATAACAATAGACAATATAAAAAAAATTCCATTTCCATTTCACTAGAATCATTCCCCTCAAGTCTCAAGAAAAAAACCCCCCTTTTCTGTCCTTGACGTCACGTCCTATCCTAATTATCTCCTCAATCCCTCCAAGAATTTTAACTTGTGTGTGAATTTCCCTTCAAATCGTTCAATTCAAAAAAAGAAAAGAAGAGAAATACCAAGAAAAAGAAATTTCACCATCAAAGTCTAATTTACCTGCCTCCCTCCCTTGATTTGTACACAGGGAGAGTATTCACAAAAAAACAACCTACTTACATCTATTTTCTTCTTACTCTAAAAACACAAAGAGAAAGGCAGAGAGAGGGGAAATCAGGGAAAGCAAATACAATTAAGAAGAGGAAGAACAAGAAATAACCCCCCCCCCCCTCCCCCTTTTCATCTTTTCTCCTTGTTTCTTTTAACCAAATGCTGGCAAATACATACATAAAATGAAAATGCATTCATGTTCTACCTCCCTTGTTTGCATGTTATTCCTTTTCTCCTTCTGTTTGTACATGGCAAGAATGGCCAATTTATTTATATTGACACGAAAAACCCTCCCTTTTCTTCCTTCTTTTTATATAATAACGACAACAACAACAAGAAAGACAAAAGAGAGAGAGAAACTTGTCTCAAAATAAAAACCAACATTTGAATTTCATTTTCCTCACTTTCCCCAAAAAAGTGTTTCACCTTACTAAACTCACACCCTCCATTCACCTTGTGTCTAATCTTTATAATATCACGTGATGGATATGTATAAAAAATAAAAAACTCTCACTTAATCACCAAAAGACCAGCTTAGTATCAAAACTAAAAAAAATAAAGGTACACCCTACCTCAGTTAAAACCATCCAAACTAAATTTCCTCAGGGAAACAAAATTTACATGAGGAAATTAGACCAATGGAATGAAATGGAGAGTATTTCCCTGTTTCATCCCCAACACAAAAGTGTACACTTACTCCACTTCTCCCCATAATTAATTGGCACACTTGTCCCCTCTCAGAGATAAATAGAGAGAGAGAGAGAAAAGTAAAATGACAAAGCAATAGCTAAATATCCAAAGGGAATTCACACATACACATTTTTTATTCAATAGTTTTCCCTTCACATCTCTTCTCCTCCTCCTCATAATATTAAACTATAAACTTAGAATTTCTGAGTAGAGGAATTAATGGTTTCCACACACACACAAAAACCCTAACAAAATTGTGAAATGTAATAATATTAGTGTACTCCTCAAATTGATCCACTCTTCCTCATCACATGTCTAAATAAATAGACAAGAAGGAAAAGGGGGGAAAAACACGGGAAAACTTTTTTGGTCATAATTATCATGGGAAAAAGTAAAAGTACAAGGTTTTTGAATCACAATACCCTTCCACTTTCAACAACTAACAGAGTTTTCTACACACATAACATGTCATACATAAAATAAAGCTTTGAAAAGAAAAACAGAAAAGAGAGGGACGGAAAGGGGAAAAAGATACCTTCAAAATTAATTAAATTCAAAAAGTAGTGTATCTATATCACACATGTACACATTATTAGTTAAATATATATCTATACCAAAGAGAGAGAGAGAGAGAACAATCATGCTAATCAATTTAACAACAAACTCAAGAGTTTTCTTCACTGAAGAGAGAGAGAGAGAAGGAATGAAAAGGAATTAATATTATGAATATTATAAATTATAATAAAATATATAATACTGTCTAACAGATTATAACAAACATGAAATTATTTACAGACTATAATTCCACTTCCCTCTATTTCCTAGAGCACAAAATCACACCAAAATCCTCCATCATTAATATTATCCTCCCTCTCTCTCTTTTCCCCCAAAAACCTCCACACAAAATTTTCTCCTAAACTCTCCCCCCATCCCTTCCTATTTTTCCCATTGATGAATTGCGAATTTCAGATAATTGCCAAACTTTCATCTCACTCTCCCTTTCTCGTCTCCTTCTGTCTGTCTGTCTCTTTGATCAAATAAATTTCTTCAATCATTCTCTACTTGTCTATCCATCTCCCCCTCTCTCCATACTGTACATACATAGTAGCACATGGAAATTACAAAGAGTATTACACACACACACACCGAGTCTCAAACTTTTATCCCTTTTGTCCTTTTTCTAAGCATTTCCTACATGATAGTACATTATTACAATAAAAAAACTAGACTCTTTTCCCTTCCTCATGCATAATATAATATATTATTATATCATATTAGACAGATGCTCCTACCCTATATATTATCAACTCTTGCAAAATTTTACTCCCTGTCATGTTCCAACTAGAAAAATAGACAATAGCTACCTCACATGTACAAAAACGGGGGGAGCACACAATATTGATTGTCACGTTGTGCCTTTTGCAAAATCATCATCATATATCCTCTCCCCCCTCCCCCTTTCTACCAGTATCAGCACATCTGTAATATAAATTTACGTGTGTACTTGTACCAAAAAATACATATCCATAAAGTTGTATATATATGTATACAACTTTACACATTCAATAAACATATGCAGATTATTATGGATCATATGAGTACAAAACGAAAGTTGTTGTAGTCGTACTGCCACTACTCAAAATTTTCCCGAGATAAATGTTAGCTCAAGATCCCCGAGATCTTTTCTATTTCTTCCTGGTATATCCCTTAACTTTGGCATCTGTTTAGTATTATTTTACATACAACATGTAGAGAGACAAGAATGACAATGACATATCTACCAACACACACACAAAATCTGTCACAATCTTGACTTAGTCTCTCCTCAGAGAACCCGGGAAGCTGATGATGATGATTGGCTGCTCCAATATATACATTATTACATTGTCTTGTTCTTCCTTACAATATATAACACACATACATATATAGACTCATCCCCCTTCCCTTCACATGAACAAACAAACAAATAACACGAGCCGAGCTGAGATTATTCTTCTCAAACATTTTTGGTCACATGATATGGACACAGAGAAAGTTTTTCTCTATCTGAACTCTCTCTCTCTCCTCATACTTTAAATTGTATTATAAAAACAATCGATAGACAAAATTTGTAAAATAGTGTACCACCCATAAATAAATATCACAATCGACGCTGTCATTTTCAATTCAATTATTTTACACACTACCTCACTCATCCATAACCTCAGGCCAGGTGAAAAGTCATTTCCCCAAAATTTGAAAAACAAGGAGAAATAAAAGACTAAAAAGTCAGTAGAATTTAGTTTTTAGTAGGACCCAAGACTACATAGAATATAAATATATAGAGACAATATAAATAAAATATATACTCTCTTTTTACACAAAACTATAAAAAGGACAACATCAAGATAATCACAAAGAGAGAGAGAGAGAGAGAGAGAGAGGGAGAAAACAAATAATAATGTGTGTACAAATACAAGGATCAAAGGAAAATTTAACCGATGGATCCCCCCTCCTTCTTCTTCTATTTATATAAATATATTATTATAAAAGCTATCTATTACTATATATATATCCATCATTTACTCAATTCCCAATACAAATATAATATATAGTACAACAACTAACAAGAACAACGTATATATCGCAAAATCAACAAAGCAATTGCTAATTAAATATTCAATTTCTTCTATAGTCTCTCTCTCTCTCTCCCCTAACACACATAACAAATATACTCCAAATTATCTACCTATACATCTATAAAATTCCCAACAGTGTACCAGTCTCCACTCTCTTACAAAAAACATGAAAATATACACACAAAAAAAATTAATTGAAAATCTACCTCCCCCCTTTTTCTCTCTTTTGAACACAGTTTCTCTCTATCAAGTCAATTCAATTTTTTCGGATCAATTACATCCTATACGTCAATTCTCCCTGTTCAAATTCAAAAAAAACTCTTCTAATATTACACTAAAAACTAAACATTTCATTCTAAAATTTCATACCTCCTATTAACCTTTTACAAATGTCTTCTTTTTTAAAAAAAAATCAATCTCAAATTCTCCCCTACCTTTCAGTCAACTCCACACATTGAAAGGGAAAAAAGACTGAGATGAGAAATACAAAACACAACCAAAAAAATATATATATAGAAGAGACCACTAGCCTATTCTGTTTAATACATGACAAACTATTTTACCCGTTTATCCCTGCAATGTAATGCCGCATAAGATACGATAAGAGGTTAACTCTCTCTCTCTCTCTCTCTCAAAAAGTACACACCATGATTATATAAAGTAGAAAAAAAATAAGTGTATAAAAAAGAATCCCTTCATTACCCTCTCTAGTACACCTTTAGAGCTGTATACATAACATTTTACTACAGTATCAAAAACTAAGTAGTAAATACCCCCCTCCCCTCTTTCTCTCTCTCAAAAACTCTGCATGCACTTAAATACTCCTAATCTCTCACAGCCTAGAGTCATTCTTTCATCGTAGTTATCAACTCTTTTTTTTCTCCTCATATATATAATAATAATATTATATATTCAAGTAGTAAAGTTGTTTGGCTCTGACTTTGGCACACAGTACACAAAACAACAACAGCAAAAAAAAACCCTTCTAGTCTCCTAAACTCATATTATAATATCTATTTACTATGTATGCATTAACTAATATACATTGTAATATTGTATGTATATGTATGTACTACAGTATCCTCTCCAACATTATCATCTCCCTGCCTTTCCGTCTGTTCCCAAAATTTGTTCATTTTCATTTTTTCCAAAAATGACTATCTCGTACCACAGACCCTCATGCCATTTTTCTTTTAAAAAATGAGCCAAAAATATTCTAATTAAATATTCCCATCCCTTTTTCACAATTTTACAATTCCATTTGTTTTTAAAACTAGTTAAAATGAGCCGCGAAGCGGTTTTTCCTTATAAGAAAGATCCTTCAAAGCCTTTTTTTTCTCTCTCTCTCTCTCTCTCTCTACATTACATACATTACTTACATATCTGTATATGTAGTTTTTGTTTGAAAGAAGCTAAAAAAGCTTTTTATATAAAGAGAGAGAGAGAGAGAAGGATATACTTATTCTTTATGTATTATACAAAATGGCTGTGCCATGGAATGAGGAGACTCCCTTCTGCACCATCAAATTTACTACAACAAGCTTCACACATAGCCTACGTTCATTCATCTTTCGCCTCGATCAATGGATTTCTCTATACCAACTTCTATATAACTCCTCCAAAAAAAAAACCTAACCCTTCCAACAGCACCACATATCACATGACTCTCTCTGGTACAAGCCTTTTTCCCTATCTCTCTCTCACACAACCCACAAGAACAAAAACAACCTTAAATTCACTCACCCAACTCTTCAATTTTACAGAGTAATACGCAAAAACCTGCTCCTTTTTTATGTTGTACAATGTATAAATTCCATATAATAATACTTTTCCTTTTAAATCATCATCCCTCCTCCCCCCCCTCACACACACACACAAGAGAGAGAAAAAAACTATTTACTGTACCGGTACCCATATATACTTTCTAGTCCTAATTTTTTTTGACAGTTTTAACATCTTCCTCAAATCAACTTTTTTTTAAAAAAAAAATCTCTTCATTTCACTCAATCTTTTAATGATGTCAACCCTTCAAACGACTCACAAATCTTGTTTGTGTTTTTTTCTCAAATTGTCAAAAACTATACATAAGTATGGCTACTAAAAAAAATCTTTTTTACACAATTTTAATCAGTACCCCCGCCCCTCCACTCTCAACAATTTTTTTGGTCACTTAAATACTAAACTAAAGCCCTCCTCTATTTACTTTTCATCAAAAAATTCTTCTACTTTTTTTATCTCAACTATCTGTACATCCTTTTACGATTACATTCATCAAAAAATACCCCCATCACCATCACCATGCACCATTGTCATTGTTATTACTAAATACTAAATATGCAAATATTATTATTATCATTCTACAGATTATATTTAATAAACTCTTGTCATTACCCAACATAAACAAAACTAACATAACTCCTCAAACCCATCTCAAATAAAAATTTTTAATTTCATCACTTTTTAGTTTAAACAGTAACCAAGTATTAACCACAATCACTACTAGTATTTCTAGTCAAGTATCTGTAGAATGTAGAAGGAGAGAGAGAGTCCCTATCCCCCAAAACAAAGTTTCTACAGATATACAAAATACTTGATATCTTTCCAATACTTTTTTTTATTATTGTAGATTATACAAGAACTAAATAAATAAAAAAACATTTTAAAGGAAATAAATTAAACCTCTTATTCCCAACTACTAACTTTACATACCCATATGTACGATACTACACACTGTACAGATACAGAGACTTGTGCTTTTTTAGATATTAGAATTTGTGATAAACACCATCCTAGTTTTATTGCAATATTATTCCCTTTTATTTCTCTATTATGACTTTTAAATTCATCTCAAAATAAATGCCGTTCATGACATGCTCTTCAGCTGTCAACATGTATAGGAGTTTTTTTTATACAATTTTCTCATATTTGTACATATTTACAATATATGTAAACCAATAACCAATTCAACGAAAAAAATATATTACTATGAGCCACCATCTCTCTCTCTCTCTCTCTCTCTCTCTCAAAAATTCAATGTATCGAAAGTCAAATATAAAGACAAGAAAGGCAAAACAAAAAAAAACTGATGATGAATTTTGAATTTCAATCTTAAAATGTTTTTTTTAAACTATACGTCTCAAAGAAAGGATTTGTGTTTTGTTCAACAAATCCTTGTTGTCTTTATCATCATTTTTTTAGACTCGTGGTTTTTTCCATTTCTAGTCAATATCAAAAACTTTCTTCATCCTCCTTTTTTTCTCATTCTTTTTATTCTTATACATATCCCATCCTTTCAATTTGACTCCATTTACAATGTTACAAAAAAGAGATAAATGTTTACATAGAAAACACACCATATACAGTATAATATGTGTCATATTTACAACCACAGTCTCGTTAAAAATGCATACAATCATAGTTTTAAGTTTATGATTCATAGATCACAGAAAAATCAGTGTCTTGTATTTTAAAATATACAAAAAATGAGATCCGGATTTTTTTTGTCTTTAGCATTCAATCCTCATTCTTTTCCCTTCACTTGTATAGACTCTAATCTAATATACTCCCCTGACGCTTATGTCACTCTCAAGTCTACAGGTTTTATTTTTCAAAACTAATAATACCTAATAGTAGATAATAATACAAAAACAAAACAATTTTCCTTTGATCCTTTTTTCCCAACTAAAATGGACGACAAAGTAATTGAAGTAATAGTACACAATACAAGAAATATACCTCCCTATAATTCAACTGTTGGAACACACACAAAAAAAATGCCACAAATATTATCATAAATATTATATCACGAAGAGAGAGAGAGAGAGAACAAATAAAACTACTATATTTTCTTGTCGCGTGTAAAAATTAGGACTAACATAAGTATCTCAACTATACCACTCATCTTACCTAATAAAATATACATATATTAAAAAAGAATATTGAAATACTTTGTATATACAATAAAAAAAAAAATAACCCACGACACAATCCCACCTACCCGCCGCCTCTTCATCTTGTCTCTTAATCACTCCTCTCTATGTACATTACAATGTTATAATATGTTGATAAAAGTTGAACTTTACTTCTTTTTTTTTCATCCCCGCAAAACTTCCACACACACAATTTAACTACCATAATTATCATACATGTACAAAATAGTACACATACATAATAGTACGTTGAACAATTCTCTGAATAATAATTTTTTTTAAAAAAGACATTACTCCTCTACATTTTGTCGAGACAAAAAGATACACAAAGATTATTAAATGGAGCAAATGTAGAGAGAGAGGGAGAGATCAAAGATGACAAATTTTGAAGAGACAAAAAAAGAAATTGTCAAATAGCAAAAAAAAACCAATAAAATTCCAATTTATATTTTACATGTAAAATACACCTAACAAATCCTCTTATTACTGTCCATCACATTATCGTAATGATTCAAAAAAAATCCCACCCTATAGACTTCTTTTATCCCCTCAAAAAAAAGTTGCTGACATATTACATGTTACACTAACAAGGGAAAAAATTTTTATCTCAAGTTCAATTCTTACACTACAAATTAACACAACCATCCACTTTTTTTTGAAAAAAATGTAATTTCAACTCAACAACACATGAATATTATGTTAAATTATTCAATTGAACCATACTCTTTTGTCGGTACATGTACACAGATACATTGTGTGTATAAATTCTCTTTGTACAAAGTATGACATTCAAGTACTAAATCACAATGGGTAATAATTGGACGCAGTCAACCAACCAAAAGATTTTACACTGTGAAAATTTCTTGTATAAAAATTTTTCAGCTAATAATTGTTAATCCAATTAAGAGAGAAAAAAAAATATATAAGAGAAATAATTAAAACATTATATTAAATAGTAAATTAAATACAGATGCCCAACGGCCCAAAAGAGTAACAAGAAAGAAAACAAGAAAAGGAAGGTGTACTCACACACACGTACACACAAATAAATCAAAGGAAAAAGATAAAAAAAAAGAAGAAACATTTCCATCACTCTCTTATTACGTAATAAACAAGGTAAGGTAGATTAAATTAATGATGATGTCGTCCCAATCCTCTCCTCTTCTTCTTCATCAAACACAACACTCTCTCTCCTTTAGCATGAAACAAATAATTGTTTCTATTCCAGTTTTACTCATAAATTTTACTACAATATAATACATCAAAAGTTGACTCTTTTTTTTTGTTTCTCATCATTTTCATTCATCCTCTCAAAAAATTTCCTCTTTGTCCCATGACCCTCAATGAATTTACACTTGACACAGTATTGTCCAGTAATATCCAGAGATAGTGTACAAAAATCTTGATATTCATAGAAAAAAGATAGAAAATTCTCTCTCTCTCTCTCTCTCCTAATACTTTTTTATAGGGACTGAGCTAATAAATGACAAACGTTTAAATCTTGACACATGAAAAATAAAAGAGTTGAGCTACTTGGAGTCCGTTCATCATTTATCTTGCCTTTCCTAAAAATCATTTTCTTTTCTTCTTCTTCTTATCACAACCAAAAGGCGCTCAAGGACAAACTATTATAGATGGTCGACAAAGAGAGGATATGGTGACAGAAATTAATTTTGGATTTAGAGTCCAGAAAACCGTCCACTCTCAAGTCACAAAAATATACTTTATATATTGTATATTTGTACACATCATTCAAGAGACAGATCTGTTATAAGAAATCACACAGAATGTCTTGTACAAAAATTTTTGCCATATATAAAATATAAGAGAGCCCCATAGTTTGTCAGTCAAATCTACACAATAAGTAGAGATAGAGATGTATACATGAAAAGTTACATGCATTATCACTCCTCAGTTAGAATACAATAGCATTAAAAACATATATAATAATAAAGTTTTTTTTGTCAAAAAAAAAATCAAAACCACTTTTGTTTTGTATAAACTCCCAAGTAATCCTTCAACTATTGTCTATCTCAATCTGTACTATGCACAACAGTCCCCTGTACCTTTGTCTTTGAACTCTAATATTTAATATGTAGAAATATTATAAAAAGAAGTTTTATATAATATTTAATATTAAATATATACTATAATACAACAAAGTATATCAAAAAATACCAATGATGAAAAAAAGATATACAAGATTTAATACATAAACAGTAATAAACACAAATGATAAATATATATATATATATACAAAATCTACAACATTGTTTCCAGAAAACCAGTTTTTTTTCATTCAACCCTCTTTTTTCTTTCACTCTAGACAATCTGGTACTGTGGTGGTAGGCGGCTTTTTTTTCTCAAGCTTTTTGGAATACCGCACCAAAAAAGATTAGCAGAAAAAAAACCCAGAGAGGATCATAAATGACTAATAAAAAAAAAAGAATGACGATCACTAGTGTAGTTCTTTAATCATCAACAAATTTTTTGAACTGAATTTTCAACTTGTTTTAACCAACTTAAAATTTCTGTATAAATCTCTCATTCTAATTCATAAACAATATAATGTAAATGTACGCACATTCCTCAACTAGATTAAATTGAATTTATTTTATTATTATCCATCTCGACCATCCCTCACTCTCTACCACACAGAGAGAAAAAAATCTCCGAATGAATTCTATCTTCATCAACAACAATAACAAAAAATAAAATCACACGCATATCCCTCTTATCATTCAACAATGACCAGGAAAGGCACACAACAACAACAACAATAAACTAAAATATCAATTCAACAAATTTGTATGTAATAACAACAATCCAGTTTATTCTTCAACGACTTTACTACTTAACTACTAAATAATCCTACACCATCTTTCAACAACATTCAACCATCGAACAAAGTCAAGAAAAAGTATTATATAATAATATATAAAAAAAAATTACATTGAGCCGAGTCAAGTGTAAGAGAGAGAGAGAGAGTCAAGTATTCCGCACCCAACAACAACAATTAAATTCTTTTTCGGCTTCCTCTACTCCCCCCCCCCCTGTACAAAAAAACTCTTGAACATGATTCTGTTTGATCGGGGACCGTCAATGAATGAATGAATATGAGACAGAGTTCGAAACCTTTTTTTTTCTATTTCAATTTGAGTTTCCGACTCTTAAAAACTCTCTATGGGATGATGATATTACAATTGTAAACCAGTACAGTAGTAAATTTGTATAGTATAGTAGCTAGTTCCAAACCTCCTCATGAATTATGAATGGGAATGTAAGAGCGGAAACGCATCGCATTTTGGAAGCTTACTCGACTACATGAAAAAAAAAATATTTTGAATCCTTTGATCCTGATTCTCTTGCTCAGTATTTTATTATTATTATTAGTTTGAGTGTAGCTTCGTCAGCGATGCGATAATAAGAGATAACAATAATATTATACCCCCCCCCCCTACACAACACTACACACACAACTTTTAACTAATATATAGCATGTGTTAATTCTACCACAAATTAATTTGGAATCAGCACTCCCTTCACAGCAGGATGTTGTCCCCTCTTTTATAATAACTAATCGTAATAATAAACATTATGAGCCATTTTTCTGCCTCGCAAACTAAACTCTAATAAATTTATAAAAGCAAGAAAAATATATTATCCACACACACAAATTTTTTTTTATATTTCCAGACTACACCATACATGATATGTGTAATAGTTAATAGTACTTGAAGCCTACTTCTACTTTGAACCCGCGTTTTAAAATCCTCTTCAAAAATAAAAATACACCACCTGTACGAATTTAAAAAAAATCTTCAATGAATTTTACAATCTTTTTTTATATGGACATTAGTTGAGACAAGACACAAAAAAAAACAACAATGTAAGTCCCTACATTACGTGTATTTCAATGTATCAGCTAATTACTTTCAGACAAATTGTTTTGTAAATAATTTACTACAGTACGACTCCACTCTCCCGATTAATAGTCTCAACCCTTGAACCCCCCTCCCTCTCTATTTCCCATTTTTTTTGGGTACATTTTATTACTAACCAATTTTTCAGGTTTTCCGCCAACTCTATAATAAAAGTAAAAAAACAAGGACCAAAAAAAAAACTATAGTGCACGTCAAGTCGAGAGTATATTTGTGTATACATATGAATGAGCGCATGAATGAATTAAAAATCGCATGAGTCAATTCCTCCCCATAGCCATTAATATAGCCCAGGAGAAAGATGGAATGCACGCTATAAAATAAAATAAAAAAAAATTCTCTACTTGTTTATTCCTCCCTCTAAAAGTAGTTAGTTATGACTCTCCTATAATAAATAATTGTACAAAAAACTTTATGTTCAATATTATGATTGTGTTCAGAAGCCAGCTGGCCACAGTGGCATTAAAACTGATAAATATACCATGACAAATATAAATCCACCTTCTCATCATCACTACACCATCAACATTGGCACATGTCATAGCCATATCCGGATTGTCTTTTTTTTCTTGATTGTCAGCTGTCAGCCCTAATTTCTGTCTCTCTCTCTCTCAGTGACGGGACTCATATTTTGTAATAATGATATTTGACGGGAGAAAATACTATTAATTTTCAAAGTTGGACAAAACCCTATTAAATTTTCAATTCACAGGAACATTGTACGTCTTTAACTTGAATAAATAGAGATGACCAGACGACCACCTTGACTTATTTTTGTCTCGACTTTCTCTCAAAGTCAGAGTGTATATTTTTTTTTAAAAAAAAAAACAACAACAAAAAAAAATTTTTTTTACCTGCAACAGCCACGTTGATAATAGAACTACGGATGACTCCATTAGCGGTCTTGACGACACAACGATAATTACCTTCATCAGAATAATTTCGATGTCTCGTGACAGCTGTTGCTGTACTGCTACTTGTACTGGTTGTCGTCGGGTGATTCATGTTCCCACTATTCGTACCACTTACTTTATGTACAATTTTATCAAAATGAAGATCTGAACCAATTAATTTTATTCGACTTTGCTCTGGATGACCACCCCCACTTTGATTTTGACTCGTGGGGTTCAATGATTGTTGTTGTTGGTGATGATAATTGAATTGAACTCCATCCTTCAACCACCTATTAAATCCATAAATTACATTTACACATTCATCAACATAAAAACAGAGCTGATTAAATTTTAACTAACTTTTTTTTCCATTCATAATTAATTTTGTTTTCCAAATAGCTAATAACAAATAAATAAATTAAATATATTGGACTGTACCAAAGTTCAAGGACTCGAACAGATGGTGAGATTTTAATTGGACATGGTAGTCGAAGTGGTCGATTTTTTATGGCAATGACACGACCTGGTGGAAATGGCCCACTTTGATCTTGACTTTGATAGTACCCTGTGACATGACCTTGGCCATGTTGTGAGTGATGATGTGATGGAGAACCACCATCCCAATCTATGAGTGGGAAGGGGAAGAGTGGATCATCCGGTTGGTAGCGATTTGGCACTGTGATTCCATTATCGTCGATTCGCTTCAAGTCTGTAAAATAAAAAAATAAAAAATATTTTTTATTTACAAATTCAGCTATAAATAAACTTTTCCTCATCTGCCCAATCATCCCTTGACACTCAAGTTTTGACACCACTCTGTAGAGTAGTTACATAAACTTAAAACAAAGCTATTTAACATAGAAAAAGAACAACTTGGACATTACATAATCCAATGGTTCATTCTCCATGTACAAGATTATCATTATCATCATTTTGATGACATGATGTGAGAAATGAACATTCACTAACAAAGGCAATAGAAACAACACTAAAACTTTCAGCTCATTACAAATTCCAACAAAATTATTGCCCAACCACAGAATAGACTTGTAGAGAGAGAGAAAAAAGAGGACAAAATAAGAGCATCAACACATGGAAAAGTATCTTTTAGTGGACTTTTCAAATCTTTAACTTGTACACATCCACAACAAAAAAAAGTTCATATACATTGTACACAGAATGCAGCATGAAAAATAATTGCCTCATCCTCCTCCCTCCCAATCTCATTGTTAACATCTTACCCTACAAAATTAGCATAAACCCCTACTAACTACTAAACACTTAAAAAAACATAGAACAAGTGAAAAGTGAAACAACAACAGGAAACATTTCGTGTAATAACACAAATAACATATTTTTAATAAAAAAAAAAACCACCACCTTGTCAGTCAGTCCCTAGACAAACAATTTTCGTCTTTCGTCAGGGAGTAGTACATGTACTACAACCATTAAATTATTACAAAGTGATATTGAGAAAAGTCAATGTGTAATGACAGAAATGGACACACAAAAAAAACTCCTTGATGGCCATCCACAATTTCCATGTCATGTCAACAAATTTCTCCATATAATTTTCTTCTCCCTTCCCCTCCACAAAACCCTGGTATAATACCCTCATAGATGAACAAGGGAGAACAAAATCTTTATTAATTATTGAGAGAGACATGCATGCCTCTCTCATATCAGTACAGTTCCTCTCTCCACTATAATTCTGTACATTATAGATTTTTCCAAAGAAAAACGAGGGAACAAGAGAGAGAGAAAACACACACCTGTCAAGGTATCACAATTATTATTAGTCATGTTACTAATCCCTCTAATTTTTAAACAAGTTGTAGTTTTCATGGCTTTGAAAAGTGAGAGTCATAAATTGTTTCTTTATTTCCTTAAAAACTGTTATATATTGTACCACCGAATGTGTACAATTGGCGGGTAGAAAATAGGACGGGTATAGTAGTGTACAAGTACAATATTTACATTAAAAAGTCCACAGTCCATGATCACTCAACCAGTACAAAATTCTACATGGACAATTGACACGAGACTGAATTATGTATTAGGTAAAGTGGTGTCATATTGGTCAACACAAACGTGTTATCCATATATGCTCACGCCTCACAACCCCCCAACAATATGGAAATCTTAATCGTCATAATTTTCCCAACATATCATTATTACCCTTGTCCTGTACATTGCTTTAAGTAGACAAAAAAAACTCACAACTGTTTTCTAGACTAAAGACAGAGATGACGAGTTTTTAAGCCCACAAAAAAAACAACAACATCAACAAAACTTTCTCTCAGCATAATATGTACCGCCTACAAAATCCCATACAATTTTATACTCCTTCCATGTTTTGACGGCGTCAATCTAAGTAACTAAGCTTCTTCTTTTTTTCCAAAAGAAACTCCACAATAATGAATATCAACATTTCCTCTACATTCATAACAAAAAAAAATAACATTAAAGTTTTGTTTACCACCGTAAAACAAATAATTTTGTTTTGTGAACAATATAATCCGACTTTCTACAAAACTGAAACGGCCAATGGTTTGTGTAGTCAATAAAAAAAAATAAATGTTTGTAACTCATATTCTGAAATATCGTTTTACTTGAATGTACTCACATTTATTAACATTACTTAATTACCCCCTGCCAGTAAATATAATGTGTAATATGCATATATCTATAACACACTAAATTACAATTAGAATTTATTTCCCTCTACACAAAATCCTCACCATGTCTTCATTATTAATATCCAATATCCTTTTAAATATTGACTAGTAAATATGTACTACAAATACAAATTACAAACATATAAAATATTATCCATGCATTTGTATTATGTACACACAAATTATTATTACTAAAACTCAACTCATTTAATTAATACTAAATAGTATACACATTCATACTACACTATGAATGAACTCACTTACAAAATAATAATAATAACAACAGGATAATTTTTTTTTATTATTAACAACTTCATACAGAATTAATTTCGACTTGATTCAAAAGAGAGAAGAGCTGCTGGAACATGAATAGCTAGAAGGAATTACAATGAGTACAGCTTGTATTTAATAATACAAAACAGAATTGTGTCATTGTACACTGTTTGTGCACTGTTACATCGTAGTACCCATCATGAGAGCATTATTTTGTAGCTTGTGAATCAAATCTTTTGTTATTATTATGATATACACACACACACAAATATACTAAATACACATAAACCCTTTTTTTTAATACAACCAACCTTTCTTTTATAATTTAATTGAGCTCCCCATTCCTCTCTTATTATTGTCGTCCTTTGATCCATCAATGATTTACAATGAATTAAATACCAAACCAATCAAATATTCCAATTGAATTACATTTTCTTTTTTTTATAAGTCTTGTCAAATTTAATAGCGTAAAAAATATTTATTATTTGTATTATCACAATTATTATGTCATTGCAAATTTTTCCATTCCATAAAAATCCTATGACTCAACTCCTCTTCCATGTGTATACTTACATAACTCGTAAATAACTGTCCTTAATTATTTCATATTTCATTGCTAAAAGCAATTTTTATACACCACTTTATCTCTATCTCTCTCTCTCTACTTTACACTGAAAACGGACAACCAAAAAATTATCAATTTCCTGCCCAAACTAAATTTTTTTTTCTCCTAACCATTCCTTCTCTCTCTCTCTCTCTCTTGGCAATTATTCATCTCTCACACACAGATCACATTTTAAAGGCTATATATTATACTAAAGCTTTATAATATATGAGCAATAAATATTTTTTAAAAAATAATAAAAGGGAAGGGCAAAAGCACTCTCCCCCCTTCAATTCCTTTTCCTTACGTCAATCTTCAGTGAAGATTCTTCACTGACCACTATTTTTATTTTTAATATTTAAACTACATAAAAATCTAAGCATATCAATGATACGTATTACAGATGTACGTATACACACATGACACTCTTCATGTCCTTCACTTTAACTCATTTCTTTGACATTTCATAATAAAAATTATGGAATATCTTATTAGGATACTATATTTTTTTCACATTAAATTACACAGTTAATCAGCAATTAAAATGGACTAAAAATAGGATTAACTTTTTTTTAAAAAAAAAATAAACATAAATTTATTTTCCTAGATTAGCATTTTAAAAAAGCATCATAATTGTACAAATGGAGGTTATGAATAGTGTATAGGTACCTTTATATAAACCTTAGCTATCTGTACGAAACATTGATCAAGAGATTTCTAACCCATCGGGATGTTCCGGTAGGAAAAGATCAAATAACTCATCCGGAAATTGCGTACTACGAACAAGTGTGTGGACTTGCGTACTTGAAAAAATTGCTCTATTTTATTTTATTCCCTTCCCCTCCCCCCTTACAAAAATCATCTTTTATCAACGTCTAAAACTTTCTCCCTCCACATCTCTTTTCTATCCACGTCCAGCATTCTCAAAAAAAACTCTTAAACTATCTCCTCACTCCTGTCATACCTATGAAAATATTAAACACAAAAAAAGGAAATATTTATATAAAAAAAATTAAGACTATGTGATCAACATTAACAATTAATTTTCCTTTTCACACATAATATTAATTATTTTTAAAAAAATATATAAAACAAACATAAAAAAAATATTTTTCTTTCAATGCTTCGTTAAGTCCATCAACATGAAAAAATTATATTCACAATCCACATCATCATAAAAATAATGATTTATGAATAATTATGATTTAAAGCAAAAGAAAAAAAAACAAAAACAACATTTTTCCACACACTTGTAAGTCGAAAGACAAGACAAAAAGTTTTAAAAGTTTCACAATTCATCTCTCTCTTCTCTCCCTTCCTGCATTCTGAATAACAAACAACATTTCTTCATGTCTTGTCTTTCCAGATTCCAGATTTCCAACTCTTCAATGAAGATTTCTCATCTACTTCCAACACAACAATTAGTACAGAGAGAGAGAGACAGACAAACTTTACAAAAATTTCCTGTCCTCATCTCTCTCTTTCCCATTTCTTAATACCCCTCAAAAAAATGAAAATTTAATACTTCCTCTCTTTTTAATTCACACCGGTAATCGCACCAAAATTATATCCACCACACCACTGATACTATACATAATAAATAAATAATAACTACTCTACGTCAACTCATTTATCTCCCTCATCACATCACATTATTATTATTATACACTAATATACACCACTACCCCTATTTCATTCTTTGACTACAGTTTAAATAAGAAACTACTGGGGGTGAAATATTTTAAACTGAAAAACACCAAAGACTCAACCACCTGCCATTTACTTGTAATCTAAAAAAGAAATAATAATCATCATCTTCATTCCTTCATCACTCTATTTATTATTGCCACGCATCATAAATTCATCCATTGACTCTACACAGCTCAAAAGGCTCCCGCAGTAATATAGAGATACAATGTAATAATAAGATAATAAAAATTATTATTATTATTATTATTATTCCTTTAATTTACCAACCCCCCGACTTTTTCCTCATCCTTTCCACCTTCCTCATCTAACCTCTTCTCTTCTTTCACACTAATTACTTAATTATCAGTCCTCCTTCTCTTCTTTTTTACGACAAACGGGCTTGGACCTCCCGGCAAGTTCCGAGAGAGAGGCACAACTTTGATAAAGAGTTGAAGAGAGAAAAAAAAAGATGCCTATTAAAAATAAACTTGATCCTTCATCATCGCCTTCTTCTTCTTCTCGTATCTCATACATACTAATTAGTTGTGTGAGATTATACACACGCAGGAAAAAAACGTTTTATATAAAAAAAAACTTATTTTTATATGTAGCTGTTACAAGCAAGTAGCTCAACAATCCTTACATTAAAAAAAACATTCTCAAGAATACACATAAATCATTTCATGTATCGTTCAGACTTTAAATCATCGTCCTCATCACACTCAAAAAGTATTCCATCTTTTATGATAGACTGATATATAAGAAAACCCGGATTTATCTGTGTACATTGTATAATTTGATGTGTGTGTGTGTGTGTGTTTATACAAAATAAAAAGCGGAAACGACAAATTTTAATGGCATGAGAAAATTGCTCAACAAAATCCATGAACGCCTCCTTGGCCTCTGTGTAACAAAATGATTTAATGTTCTCATTATTGTTAAAAACCCATTCTTTTTTTTAAACAATAAACCACATATTAATAGTCTCCTCGTCATCCCTCCAAAACTAATTCAACAACAACAAGACCAATTAAAACTATATTATTTTTTCATTTTTAATCATCATCATCTGAATCACATCTTTAAAAAATATATATATAATGAAACAAAAAGAAACCATTGGAATATAAAAATGGCCTTCTCCTTCTCTCTCTATCCTGACCATTGTACTTGACTACACTCATACCAGAATTTATCCAGTTGAAGCCAGCAAAATTATTATGTACGTCCTGTCTTTAACCTCTGTACACAAACAACAAAGCGATGAGAGAGCGAGAGAGCCAAAGAACGCCAAAGCTCTCCTTTTCTTTGCCCCATAAAAAAAGTATAAATGAAAATGTTAAAATTCAAATGAAGTAGCAAAACAGAAATGACGCAATACTACACAACTAAATGTATTACAATTCATATGAGACATTCTCCAGTCCTTCTTACTACTTCCATCTTAACAATTCCATATAAGTATGACCTCCGTCAAAAAAATATGACCCATCTCTCCAAACCAAATGCTTTCCCCAAAAAAGCTTCAACGACAGATCAAACCTCTCTCAAAATTTTTTGCTCTCATCTAAAAAATCCTTGGTCAGGTAGTCATAATTTAGTTTGTAGAAAATATTTTCAAAAACAACCTTTCCAAGATATTTCTATACAAAAACACAAAAATACATTACACTACACCACTACCAACATTACTATGTACTAACTAAACAAAACTATGGAAATTTCACTTTACTCTCTGGCATTTAAAAAAATATTAGTAGGTATACACACAGTTTTTTTTATTACTGGTGGCCGGCTAATGGTTCCTCTTTTTTTATTATCTCTCTCAGTGAACTTTCAGATAAGCGTTTTCCATTCAGATAAGCTTCCCTTCCATTCCTATGACCGTTTGCCTTATTCTCTCTTATAGTTAAGTATTACTACTGGAAAAAGGGGCTGATTGTTGCTATCCAGGTCTCAAAAAACTTTGTGTTTAATTTACTTTTCAGCATAATATGGTCAAGTGACCTTTTTCTAACAAGAGTCCATTCATTCAAATTTTAAAAAGTTGAAATAATCAACACCCCTGTCGGTTTTAATATTTAAAAAGGGTTCTAGGAGAGTCCCTTAAAAATTTGAATGAATTGACTCTTGTTAAAAAAAGGTCACTTGACCGTTCCTCCTTAAAAAGGAGATAATCCTCAGGTAAATGAGATTCATGATGATTCATTGATATGAGCCATTTGTTTTTGTCAAATTTGTATTTTTATCATTATCCCACTAAGTAAATTAAACACAAACTTTTTTGAGACCTAGATAGCATTCAACAGCCCCTTTTTCTACCTGCACCCTTAGCAGGTAGAAAACCTTTTTTGAAGGTACTTTTAAGACACCCAGTATATCTCTGTAGTGCGTGTGTCTTTCCTATGAGGGTTTTTTACCCAACTGTATTTCATATCTCTCTCGTTTTAGTTACTGCTCCTTTTCTCTACTGTCTCTTGACTACTCCTCATACTTTTGATGGCTGCTGGTTCCTCGCTGTGGGTATGAAATAAATGATACTTTTGATGTTCAAGAGAGAGAGAGAGAGATGAAAACAAATAGAGGCAGGCATGCAGGGCATGGAGGGGAGATGAAGAAGCGAAAACTATTTGGTATTTGATGGAACACTCCATGTATATGTACACACACTATTTTGTAGTATAGACACCTACCTAAGCTATATGTCATAGAATTGAATAACACGTGAGACAAAAGTGAGTCAAGATATCAAATGGAACCCCCAACACAGTCTATTCCATTTTATTGTATTGTGTATTGTCAAGCACCTTGTTATGTTTCTATGAACAAACCAATGACTACCTGGAGTCTATACATTTAAATGAATTTTATTTTCCATTTTCACTCTCCATGTCTTTTTCAAAAGAGAAAGAGAGAGAGAGAGAGAGAGTGAATTCCCTACATAATAATAGTCATTGCCTCCATTTCATGTCTCTGTCGTAGGTTAAAACATAAAGTAAGTAATGACAACTATATCGCACATAAAGAGAGAGAGAGAGAGGCAAGCTAGGCTACCTCATGTTTGTCGGTGAGGAGAGATGAAGTGAGATGACGACTACGACTGAGGAAACTTGGTTGAGCTTTTGTCTCTCTATTTAGTTTTTACATGTACAGATACAATACATATGGCTTAGTAATATATATATATATATATACTTGTACATGTATATGGGTAAAGAGTGAAGAGGTAAATTGACTGGTGAATGTGAGCACACATGAAAGTTTAGTGGCACTTACAAAGTGGATGGAAACACAGAGGACTAGCAAGTATTAACTGAGTCAATAATGTATGAAGGAAGATGATATGATGTTAGTGCTTTTAAACTTAAGGCTAAAGCACATGACACATAACAGAGAGGGAGAGAGACCTTCTATGAGAGAGAGAGTTAGTATGGGATGAAGAGCAAGTACAGATTAGAATAGCACACCATTATTTACTGACAAGTAATAACAGGAGCGAGGCTTCAACAGTACATAGAGAGCCACTAACAGCGGAACATGTTCTGTCTGTCTCGAAATTACGCACTTGAGTGATCTGCCAATCCAGGCTCATTTACCGTCCTCGCTAGGATGGTCCCCGAGACCGAGAAAGAGAGACAGAATACTCTTCCCCGAATCCTCATAACACACACACACACAAATACAACAAGAACAATACTACAAAAAGAAGAGACAGTCGATCTCGATTGGAACTGGATCTCGTGGTTGCTAAAGAGTGTGCTTGGGAAAAACGTGTGTGTGACTCTGTGTCTTTATGTCTCTTCAAAATGGATGTTGTACATTACATACTCTCTCTAGTATCTTTTATATGTATAAGAATGAGAGAAGAGGACATAGAGGACACAATGGGGGAAATAAAGTGAAGGGAGTCGCGGATGCCGGCGGGAAGGGAACGATCGAACCAACATTCAAACTCAGTGCACCATGTAGTCAGATAGATGTTTGTGTGATAGAGGAAACCTCTCGATGGATCATCTCATCATACGAATAGCCTTCTTTTTTCCCTATAACTTATCACTCTCGACTCACTCCAATGACGACGACGACGGACGACTTTTACAGATATACTTTTTCTCTTTTTATATATGTACACTCGTACATTGTGTAACTCACATTCCGCCGGTCAATACCAAGACAAGTAAAAAAAAGTACAGAAAAAAATAAGAGAAGCAGTCACATACTCATCACCCAACACGTCCGCATTGCATTGCTCCTTTTCATTCCTATTCTATTCTGTTTTTGGCTCTCTTCTTTCTACTTTTTGTATCTCTCTCTCTCTCTCTCTACTTTACTTTTTCTTGTGTCTCTCTAGCTCTCTAGCTGTGTACAATAATAGTGAGACTATTGGAAACTGATCCCTTCGTCCTCTGTCACTCTTTGGATACACAATGTTAAAGTACATGTCACTTCTCATCTCTACCACGTCATCTACATACACACGTATGACGTCCATCTATCTCTATACAAGAGAGTGATTCCCCCCTGTATAGATTCTTATATCTATAATGTCACCATGAAAAATATTCTTGTTCCCCTTTCCACCAACCATTCCCTAAATCTAATAGAGATGTGTGTGTGTCTGTATAGACAATATATTATAGACATGTTTCAAACATTATAGAGCTCAGAATGACAATATTTTGAAAAATATATTATACATATCCATCCAAAGTAATCCTCCATCAAAGTCTCCTCGCCAATTTCCATTCTCTCTCTCTCTCTAATATCTACTTTTGTATACTGTACACTGTACAGTTTACTTACATGAAGCTTTCAAATGTCTTCTTTTACCCTTGTTGCTACTAAAATCAATGGCCGAGTTATTACATAAATTGCTATAGCTTTTCAGTTGGAATATAAAAGTCTTTTCTATGTATTACAATGTATAATACACATCTCTCTCTCTCTCTCTCTTATAGGTTGACTCTCTGTCCTCCCACGCCTGTTCAAACAAAACTAAGAGATGCATAAGGGAAAGGAACATTTAATGTTTTTTTCTCTTTCTCATTCCATGAATTTTACCAAAAAAATCCAAAATCCCATTCCAAGGTCCCTCTCCTCCCCCTCTGGGCTATCAAGTCAAGTCCAATCTGTCACGTCAAAAAAAGTCATGTAAGAATAAGATGCTTTTGGGTAAATTTTTTTCTTCTTCCTTTTTTTCCCTTCTTAATTTTAAATGGTTTTCTAACCAACCGATAAATATTCTCTTTAGCCACAAAAACGTGATCTCAAGCTTGAAAAGTTGGTAAGCGGCTGAATTAACATTTTTCCAAACAAAAAAAAAAGTTGGCACACTCACAAAGAGACAGGTATAAGTTTATACTTTTTATTTAGCTCATCATTGAACTCATTCAAAGTCAATAGAGAGGAGGACAGAGATGAATTGAAGAGAGAAGAGGGACAAAAAAAATTGGAAATAAAAATAAACAAAAAAACAATTGTCTCTTAAATTAATAGTTTAAAATGACCTGGTTAAATCATAGTCAATACAAATAAAATCCTCATTTAATTTTTATCTTGTATAAAATAAAGATTAAGTCATTAAATAAAAATTTATATTTCTCAATTAGAAAAACAATAAAAAATAAACGAAATCATTTAATCAATATAATTTTTGGGATTTTAATAATAATTGTTAATATTTTAATAAAATGTACAATGTACTGTACAATAATGTACAAATTGGAGGATTATAAAAATAAAGGGATGAATTTATTAATAACTCTTTCCATGTGTGTGTGGGGCAATAAAAAAAGAATGGAATTTTATACAGTTTTTCTACTTGATGGCTATCACGAGTAGCCTCGTATAAATTTTCTATGTAATTTAGCCGATCAAACTGTTTACCATGAATAAAATGAAGAGAGAGAAGGATGAATGCAAATATGTGGAAAAATGGACAGACGACCCCCACTCTTGTGCCTACAAGAGAGAGAGAGAGAGAGTCCATGTGAGCTACAAATAGAAATGAAGGATAGAAAAGAATTGGCCGGCGGGTGCTTTGAGATATTAAAAATCCATAAATGAGATCCAGGGAACTCTTGGCTCAATAAATATTCTATGACAATATTGCTCTGGTGCAGATAAAAGCTGGAATGAGTAATAGAGGTAGAGGCTTCACTACTTGCCTTCTCATGATAACGCGTTATTAGAATTAATTCGTGAATAGGAGTGCTCCATGTTATACATATAAGAGAGAGAGAAGAATAGAAGAGGGAGACGGAATGATTCCAATGTAAAATCCTAGTAGAGTTCCAGTCCCCCCCGAAAAACAACTGCGCACAAGTTTCCATTTCCAAGTTGGAGTCCATTATAATGAACCTAAAGAGGACGACATACATTATAAACGTCAGCACAAAGATGCTGAGCTGCAAACGATCTTCCCATTGAATTTTCCAACTCTTCCCGTTGTCCTCATGATCATCAGTAGCATCATTCCCTCTCTCTCTCTCTCTTACCTATGTACCTCTCTTTGTATCTGTCTCCAATTCAACCAACTCTCTTTCTCCTACGACTACCCATTTCCATCACATTTTGAGTCCAAAAAAAGTGATTGACCTTTTTTTCTACTTTTTTTTATACACATAAAATGATCCATATTATATAGTCTCCTTTTTTTCTACATTTATCTGTCTATCACATATCTCACAAAGTACATGGTACAATACACAAATGATGAGAGAAATATTAGAGAATTTTTTTTCCTCTCTCTCTCTCTCTCTCTGACTAAATAGTTGGAGAAAAGTATATTTGTAGTGTAAGTTTGTACCGTGATTTTTTTTGCTATATAAAATACTTGTTACAAGTTTTACAAGAGGAGGGAAGGAAGATGATACTTTTTGGTAAATACATAAAACTATCAACAATATGGTTACACACCTAATTCACAGACACACATGTACAGATATGTATTTATGTGTATGGACTATTGAGAGTCAAGGGGGGGGGGGGGGGGGTTCTTTCCCCTTGTGAAAATGCAAGTGTCAATGATGACTGAAATTTACGTTAAGAGACGTGCCTACATGATATAATGTGGTTGGGTAATAAGAAGAAAGAGAGAGAGAGGGGAAGTTTAATAGGTGCGCACAAGTCGATGAGATTGGAGTGAGTACTTATCATTTGAGCTCACAGGTTGGTTGGTACTTTTGTTCTTCTTTTTTTTCTCTCTCTCTCTCTCTCTTAAGTCTTTCTTTGGTGTGTTCTAAGCAAGTCACAAACTTATTTTCAGACTTGATTTGGCAGCCGAGCAATATAACAATCTCGTAATGACTTTGCCTCGCCTCTTTCTTCTTCTCTTTTTTCCTACGCTTAACTTGGCAAGAAAGACGAGAGACTCAGACTCAAACTTTACTCTCCTTTTTTTCTTATGACTTGGCAAATCCACAGTTACTACTAGTCTACCCTTCTTTTACACTACATACATTTATTGAGCGAGGGCAATCTCATACATACAAACAAAATCCCACCAACTCCATCCGTATCGACTTTTATCGGCCTCATATATTATGACCTTTTCTCTTCTGCCCACTTTTACATTGTTTCTTTTTTTCTTCATATGTACGAGGAACATGTACAATGTAATGTCTTGTATTTTAAATAGACACACGCTTATCAACATGTAGCCTGATTTCTGTTCTTATCCTTGTTCTTCGCATTAAAGATTATGGGAGAGACAAATGCATCCCCCCTCTCTCTCTCTCTCACCATTCATCCATTCATTCATTGAAAACAATAAGAGGAGGCTTCCTTGAACATTAAAGTTGTCTGCACTATCTGAGTGTACACACATTATGGATGGTTAGAGAATGTAGGGGAATCATTTATGGAGGGAATGCATCTTTCGTCTTGATATTTTCTCTTACAAGAGATTGTAATTGTTCCTCTACATCATTAGTACTTAATTCCTTACACCATCAACTCTAAATTAAACCAAACTCCTCACATAACTCTTCCTTCCACTTACGTAGGTTGTGTGTGTGTGTGTACAGATTAAGTGTCTGGTTAATTATTAGGCTAGTAAATATGTACATACTCTTTTGTTCATGTCAATTTTATCATCTTATTTTTTTACAGATTATTTAACTGTATCATTTTATTTATTTTTTTAAATAAAAAAAACTATTTAAATTGTACAACCATTTCGTATTTTATTTATCAAAATCTGTACTACTCTTTCTTGCATTTGCAATTTTGTATTAAATTGTACATTTTTTTAAGAGATAAAATTTATACAGTTTGATATGTATTAAAAAATGAGTAGTAAAAAAACAATAGTAAAAATAGAGATGAAATTGAACGTAAATATTTGAATTTAAATGGATTCAAAGTTGCAAAAAACTTGTAGCTGTCAACCTTGTATTTATTTCCTTTTTTTTCTCCTTCCAAGTATATACGGATGGATGAATATATACACAGAGACAGACAGAGAGAATAAAAAAAAGATTAGTCAATCAATAAGCTTTAGTTTTTTTGGCACAGAGTAGGACTTTAAATGTGTTTGCATGACGACTAATGGACGATGGAGGAGTCTCTTAAGTGTCGAGTAAATGGGAAAAAGATGAAGAGAACAAGCTATTTCCACAGAATAAAATATCTATTTGAGATGATAATGAAATTCAAAGAAATTTAACTTAAATTCTCTACAACACACATACACACACATATCACGACCCAATAAAAAACATGGACAAAATTGTGTGTTGCAATCTCCCCCTCTCCTCCCTCTCTCAATTTTTTTTTCTTCACCACTTTAGTTTTGGCACCCTCAAAAAAAACACTCGTCTTCAATATAATCCTAGCTGTGTACTTTGTTTTATGTTACAAGACGAGAGAGGAGTGTAGACGGGAGATACGTATCGAAAGTCATCAAGATAACCATAGACTTAATTGAGAGAGAGAGAAAAGGATAATGTGTTTCAAACTTTTTAATTCTGTCATGTAAAGTGACCGACACTGCTATCATGTTGTATACTATACCATACATATTTATATATTGGAGATACATGTGCTACCAAGTTATTTACATAAAACTTTGTTCATTTCTCATGCCACGTGTTCACCATCTCTCTCTCTCACTTTCACGGACAATGACAAAACAAGAATTTTTTTCAAAGAGAGCCTGGAATGATACAGATAAATATTTATCTTCCCAAACATAAAGTTAATGTTGATAAAATATTTTAAATGCACTAAAGCCTTGTAACTTTACAATAGAAAATTAAATACAGGTTAGAACAATTAATTTTGTACCCACTTTGTATATCAGATGGGGATCACAAATGATGATAAAAAAGAATTTAAAAAAATAAATTAATCGTGAAGTTACACGGATGGTGAAAATAAATATGTTGGCAATTGGCATTGTCATGTCTTTAACTCAATTAGCTAACATGTAGAGAGAGAGAGAGAGAGGGAGATATATATAAATACCTATTATTAACTTTTATATGGCTATATAGGCAATGAATATATAATTATACACAACATTATTCAAACAAAGGACCATTAGTCTATCCACAGGCATAATAATAGCTATTTTTCAAAATTGATTATACCAGTCAATCTCTTATAAAATGCTGATACAAAAAAAAAGAAATAATAATTTATTTTCATCTCTCTCGAGGAATCTGATGACAAGAGAGTAGACGATTGGAATTTCCTGTATAAGGCTCATGTAAAAATACATAAAGAAACTTGTATTTTTTTCTGTACACTTGTGTCCCTTTACAAAATGAATGAATGGACGAAAGCAAATTAATTGATTAAAACTCAAGTGGCGGCTTGAATGTCAACAGAGTATTATATTTCACATTATTATATTATCACTTGAGCTTTTTTGACTAATAAGTGTGTGTGTGTACTAATACATTTTTTATAGAGCTTTTCCAATAGAAAAAAACCCTACATATCTAAATAATAATGCTTACTCTTTTTTTTATACTGTCTTTTTTTACTTTTGGACATGATCAAATTATGATTATTGTCCCCAGTCTTATTTTTCAACAATGCCAAATGTACAGCAATTATTTTGTCATTATTTTTTTTTCCACCACATTAAAAGACATTAAAAGGCACTTTGTTGTCTAATAATTCCCCACTTATGATGACATATACTCTTTCTCATGTTATGTACTATTCCAATAATAATTTAGTACTTATGTAATTTAGTAGCACAATTAAAATTAATTTTTTTTTCATAAAAAAAATTCCTTACAAATAAACTTATTTAGGTGACTGAACTACGAGTACACTTACCTTTTAAAAAATTTTGTGACTTGTTTTTTAAGTTGATGAATTCAATTTTTAAATGGTTGATCTCTTTTTATATATATATATATAAAGAGATCAACCATTTAAAAATTGAATTCATCAACAATGTTTTCTCTCTGTACAATCTATGGTCGGATTTATTACACCATACACATATATTATATATATATATATTATATATAGATTGTACAGAGAGAAAAAATTGTTTGTCACTCACTGTCAAACTGTATATGTGTATATATATAATTTTTGAGACTAGACAAAGAGAGTCCAAAGAGAAGGAGACACAAACAACACTTTATTTTTTTCAGATGCACATTGATGACTCGCTCTGAGAAAGAAAACCTGTCCTGATGCTTATTCATCAACGTTTGACGCACCACTGGCACCGACTGAGTATTAGATTTCTTGTGAAAAGGCTATCAGCAGGCCGCGCGTGAGAGACGAGAGAATTTTCCTATGAGGAGGCTATGCAGCTCCTCGTAAGCGTTTGGAACGAGAATAACACTAAATGTGATGGTGGAAAACCAAGAGTTTCAGCTTCAAGCCTCATACAACTTTTGCTGCTCCTAACAATCTTCTCTCCCTTTTCCCTTTTACAAGAGCAAATAACACAGAGAGGGAATGAGAAGAACTTTTGGGAAAGGGCTCGAGTGACTGTGTGTGTGTTATGTGCTTTTGACTGTGCCACTATATATTACTTGTATGGTGTGTACGTGTATATATATATTGGTTGTTGGTCTGGAGAAATGATTTGGGTTGCAAGTAGTCTGGTGTGACTAAATAACAAATACAAAAGAGGGGCTTTCAGAAAATGATGCCCTACCCTGAGCAATTAACTGCGCACGGATCCTGTACAACGTCTCTTAACTATTCAATCCTCCTCCTCTCCAACCTCTTCTTCTTCTTCCTCCTTCTATTTAACTCTCTCTCTCCATCTGTATCTGTATGTACTTAATGAAGAATTTTATCCACAATCCAATGTACTTAATATATAAGTATTTTCTGGTTTCTCATCAAGAGAAAAGAGATTCCTCTCTCTCTCTGTCTGGTGCTGTTGATTATTACACAAGACTTGTGATTAAATAGGTACATGTATAATTGTATAGTCAAGTAGGTTAGTTACTACATTAGGTATTAAATAGTTTGTTATTAGATATAACAAAAAGGAGATCCCAGTCAGTCACCGCTTGCTCCTGCTCACTCCCGTTTATTGAGCAATGAACGGAGAGGGCTACGCAGAAGTCACCGGACGAACTTGTTACTCACTAAGTTATTACACATGCAGCCCCTCTCTCTCTCTCTAATGTTTCTTCACTCTCCATTTCTCTGTCTTAAAAAGCCTTACCATGTATCAATCCATTATTACTACACATAACGAGAGAGAGAGAGGTGGCTTCAAACAAAGTACATATAACTAAATTTGCCCCTTCTAGTTTAATAAACAGCTTTTTATGCTCCCTCCAAAACATGACTGGGAATCGCCTTCTGCCTAACTTTAACTCTATTTACGTACATTAGCCTTTGCTCCTTTTTTTTCACCGATTTTCTCTCCTTTTTTTCAAAACCATTTCCTACGTGTAGTTTCTACTTAAAGTATGTGACTTTTACACACATCTTCCTTTTTTTACATTGATTTCTATTGCGTGTGTAAAGCAGTCTCATTCTCTCTGTTACAGCCTCTGTTTGTAAACATTACCCTCATGATTAGCTCTCCACCTTCACCTTCGCCTCTCTCTCTCTCTCTCTTTCCTGTTGAGCGTCACAATTAGTAAATCAGCAATGAACTAAATTACTCATTATTTTCAACTCGTAACATAAAAAAGTCCTTGCCCTTGGAAAGCTTACGCTTGGATTGATTAAGAGAGAGCGAGAGAAATGGAGATAAATGGGTAATTAGCTATAAAATTTAATTATGGCTAGTTTCAACAATAATCAATACACTATATATAATATTATCACCACATCAGACAAAGTCAAAAGCTAATAATGGAGACCTTACAGTTACAGCACAGCCAACATAGTAGAAGGATAATGATGAATGACTCACTTGCTTTTTTTATGTAACAGTACAAGTACATGAGGCTATACTTGTAAGTAGTATACACTTTTTAATGTGATTTTGCTCAAGAGAGATTGTATTGAAAATTGCAACAAAATTATGAAATTACCTTAAATGGCACTATATCATACATATGACCAGTTGAGAAGACTCAGTTGAAGGGAGTTAATTGAGATGGCACTCGCCCATCATCATCATCAGAGTATATATCTAACAAGCCTCTCTCTCTCTCTCTCTGTGCTATTGCGTCTGCTACAAAATTGCTCTTCCCTAAGGGGGGAGGGGAAGAGAAAGAGTGGAAAGATGTGAAGCGTTCATAGGATCAATAATAATTACATACGAAGGAAGGAAGTTTGGTTGATGACTTGCTCCTGTTGGTGAGTTGGTGACAAACGATCATATACGGCGATCATATATACATGTACACTATATATATATATACCTAGGGTCGTATATAATAAAAGGAAAAGATTTCAAATTTATATAATGATGACGATCATCATCTTCTTACAGATCTACACTATAGAAGTATATTCTTACAAGTTGTTTCACGGCTGCTACGCAGCCCGGCGGGTTGGTATTTCCGCCCAAAATTTGTATCATAATACATATTACTTTATTGTTTATAAACATTAATACAAACCCTCAATTTTAAATCTAATTTAATTCAATATCAATGAATGAGAATATGACATTAGTTGGTTTTTTTCGTGTCATACTGATATCCAGCCCTCCACCTCAGCACAATTTCTTTGTTGTGTGTCCAAACTGCCCTAATATATCAGTATGACACGTCTTTTTGTGTAACCAAATTATTGTAGTATTTCGTGGTACACAATACTTGGTGTAAATACTTGATCACTATTTCTTAAAAATTCCCCCTGTGTTGAAGTGTTGGACACTTGAACTTTTATTCCCTCAGAGCTTCTGCCACGTGGGAATGCAACATAGAGTTGACCATGGCTAAATACAGGTTTTGGTAAATAAATTCCAATTATATTAAAAGATTGGCCTTGTGACTTATTTATTGTGATACAATAAGCCAATCTAATAGGAAATTGTCTCCTCAGTCTTACAGGCATATTATCGTCAGTCTCATTTACAATGATTCTGAGAATAAATATGCGTTCTCTCCTGGCTGTCCCAGTTATAACTTCTGCATCAATTAAATTTGGAAGCATTGCTTTAACTATGAGCCTTGTATCATTACAAAGGCCCTTCTTTTTATTTATATTTCTCAATATCATGATTGGAGAACCTATTTTTAAGTTTAATTCATGGGGTGGAAACCCAGAAGGAGTTAAAGAATTTAAAAATTCAATTTGATAATTAATTTCAATTTCATCATTCATGGAATCTTTCATGATTCCATCTGAGGCCAATCGAGTCTGTTTATTACCAAAATGTATTCTCAAAACTGCTTCATTCAACTTTAAGCAGTCATCATTTAATGGAGAGACAATAGATTTTGTCTCTAAGTCTCTTCAATTTTCCTCGGTAATTTCTTTTCCATAAATTTCCTCAATTAAGTTATTTGACAGACATTCAGGAGGAACTGTAACTACATTTTCTGAGTCTGGCAAAATTGGAAGCTCTCCGTTTCCAAGTTTCAAAAGCCACTCTGCATATTCTTGTTCTCCTGCAACTCTCATATCAACTATAAGCCTTAGTACTTGAAAGAGAGGCCACAGTTGACTATTTTTTAAGCACATTTCTGCAATTGTGGTTCTGTTCCCACGTTTTACAACAGGCAATGTCTGTCTAAAGTCCCCTCCAATGAGCAGAACTTTTCTACCAAATGGGAAGTTATTGCTCATCACTTCTCGGAGTAGTTTGTCAATGATCTTTAACACATGAACAGAAATCATTGATACTTCATCAATGATTATTAAATCTTCCTTTCGCAGTTTTTCTGCAGAAAGAGAATTCATATAAAAGCTTGACACTGAGTTTTCAAAAACATTAAGTGGCAAGCCAAACAATGAGTGAACTGTTGTTCCTCTTTTAAACAAATTGCCAGCAATGCCAGTGTAAGCATTTGCACAAACCAATTTTCCTTCTCCTCTCAAATAGCTAATAAGAGTATTATATAGGAAAGTCTTTCCTGTACCACCAGGACCATCCAAAAAAAAGAATTTATCAGATATATTTCCATTAATAGCTCCAATAATTTTTTGAAAGTGCTCACACTGCTTTCCGTTCAATGAAGCCATGTTCATTTCCGCTATTGCCATTTCCGCTTCTATGTCATAAGAAATACTATCAGTTTGATACTGTGGTGAAGGTTCAGGAAGTTGGAAATCTTTACATGTTTTCCATGAACCTTCAGAAAATTTTCAATGTCCCACAAAGCTTTGTGTTCAGAGACAAATACTTCATAATACCGAA